>NQII01008137.1:38960-78334 GCA_002778355.1 Clitarchus hookeri
CCGCTATTCCTATGCTATCGAAACTGCGTAGGCCGCTTAATTGCGCCGTCAAGATAAAGATAAGCGAACTTCCAGAGCCAGCAGTGCCATCCAAACTATGTCGTAGTTTGCAAAGGCTTCTAATCTAATGTTGACGCTACTGGCACTAAGACTTTTGAAACCGCAAGCACACACCCGATAACGTTATACCGCGATAAAAGAACCACCACCGCTTTAATTTTGAATGTCGATAAAAAAAATACGAAGCTTGGCAAAGCGAAAGAAAATGAACCAGTGTCCCGAAAATTAATAATACTGCGTCATTACAACCCGTTCCACCAAGTTCTGAGAGGGNGAAAGAAAATGAACCAGTGTCCCGAAAATTAATAATACTGCGTCATTACAACCCGTTCCACCAAGTTCTGAGAGGGGAACACGGACTTGTGTTAGCATGTTTAATAGCCCAGACAAAGAACATATATTTAAAATTTTAAGAATTTTGAAGATGGGATTTCCTTAAAGGATTATTCTCAGGACCACCAAACAATTTCCATACTCTATATATCAAGATTCCATAAATGTTCCTAGCTTTAAAATTTCTGAGGGGAAACAAAATGACAAATTTGGTAAATGCATTAACTAAAATTAAAATACAAGTATTTCCACTGCTCGATCGAGGTAAAGGTCCAAACATAACAATGAAAACCTTTTCCTATGGTATTGATGAAGTTTCCACAAAGTACATATCAATCTGCGATTTTGCGATTCCTTAGCTAACTAACCCTCCCTACAACCTCAGACAAAACCATGAATATCAGAATTAATTGTCTGCCAAAAAAAAATACCCTTTATTACCCTTTGATCAGGTTCTTGGCTTTTGCAATTCCCGTATAAAATACAAAAACTTTTTTAAGGTACTCGATAAGTCTTTATATTTTATAAAGATATATCCCTTTTAATATTAGCACATTCCTCATCCTGCTCTTGCCATTCTACAATACTTAGAAATGATTCCGGGATTGAAAGGATTAAACTACAAATCTCATCATTATCTAGTTCAGCACACTCCATTCGTTCAAATGGATTGGGGTAATACATGCCAGAGAGACAGTCTGCGACAACAGTTTCTTTGCCATTTTGTTGTATAATTTTAAAGTGGAACCTTGTGAGATGCATAATCCAGCGGCCTATTTTACCTAGGTGATGAGGATGTTGAAAAATCCAGGTGAGAGCTTGATTATCTGTTATTAAATTTGACTCATCATGTTTCAAAAAGGTGTAGGAGCATTCAATTCCAAAAATATATTCCAGGGCTTCCTTTTCAAAAACACTATACCCTTGCTTCGTTTTCGAAAGAGTACAGCTAGCAAATGTAAAGGGTTTCATTGCTCCTCATAGCCCCTACTGCAATGCTGAAGCATCTACTTGTAAAAGAAGTTTCTTGATAAAATCAGGAAGTGCTAACATTGGTGTATGTGAGATAGATTTAAGCTGTTGAAACGCTATGTCTTGGTGTGATCCCCCCAAAAAGCTTCTCCTTTTCTCTGTTTAGTTTGACGCTATTCCGTACCTGTGGTATACAGAATTCTTCATAGGGTCGGAGTTAATTCCTCCAGGCACAGACTATAAGGTGCCATGAAGATTAAGGGTATATCAATAAGGTAGTCTTTTGGTGTTTCACTTTACTGGATGGATATATTGTCTCGAGTTTAAACATACAGAAACACTTCCGAGGTGTGGTACTCTATTTTGGCTAACTCGGATTAACTGTGGGCGACATCGAGCTGGAGGGGGGGCTTCTTTGGTTGACAAATTGATACTTAACTCTGCTGGTAGTGCTGGTATGTTGTCGGCTGTGGATGAGATCCGGCGATGTGGGCGGCCTTGGAAAAGGCCCGCATTTGGTTCCTTCTCCCCTGAACTGCTGCTCTGGGTTCGTTCCAATGTCCTCTCGCGATTTCCCGATGCAACTGCTTCTCTCGGCATGGTGATAATGAACAGTCCGCTCTTCTCTTGTAAATTGCCTTATATACTCTCTAGCCTCCCACCCTAAGTGTCTGCATGCATCTCTCTAATTGGGGGAGGCGGGAGGTGGTTGCCTGCAGTGCAAAGCCCTTCTACCACGTGCCATGTTTCGTAAAGGTTGGGGGTTTTTGTGACCTGCCCCTTGAACTAACCCTGTCAACTTATTCTTCTGCAGTTTGGCTAAAAGGGTGATAGGGGCGAGGAGTGTTCGTGGCCCCACTTTCAATTGGTCAGCCGTTTTCTCAGTAGTGAAGCTAGAGGTGCTCTTGATGGGCTCTGCAATTTCTCTTGCTTTCCTACATATTTACGTAGTGCCTTCCGGGTACTTCGGCGATACGCCAGCTCTTACTCGGCACAGCCTTGACACGTGTAACTGCGATCTGTTCTTACTGTCCACGTGCCTCATAACACGTGTCAACTGGTAGACGGCAGTCCTCTGCAAGACCATATTTCACTGGTTCCTTTTTTGATAGGAGAAAAGCTGGAGCAGCATAAGGGGAAGTTGATGGTGTAAGTATATTTTTGGCATGCAAATCAGCTATAATAGTACGGAAAACCTGATGTTTGGGAGGGGAGCATTGGTGCTGTACTTGACGGATGGGTTCATTATCAAGAACTGGTATTTCATAAGGCATTATATCACATCTACCTATCATTGTTGTTACTACATCTTAAAATTCTTTTAGCAATTTTTGGAGTTCTATTTCATCTGCTTTACTACAATCATGTTCGACACTTTTTGTTCTCACACACTTTTATTTTCTTTAGCATATCTGCATTATTACGATCAAAATAAAATATTAAAATTCCGTTTCTGGAATCAACCATAGCCCTACCCTCTGTGAGAAAGTTTAATTCTAACACAATATGGTAAATAAAACCAGGTACAATCCAAAATTCTCTGGTCCAAGAATATTTATCTACTTTAAAATGAAGACAAATTTTAACCTTGACATTATATCTTATACCATTCGCTACCAAAAGTGTAAAAACTTCAGCAAATGTAATCTTCTCTTTTAATTCAGTGTAACTCCTTCACAAAGGCACTAGCATACTCTTGACTAACGAAACAAGTGATATCCCCAGTATCAACCATCGCTAAAACAGTTTTACTATTAATTAAAATTTAATAAGTAAATTTTTCAACACTCTCTAAATTGTACCAAAAGCATGCAGTAGTTTCAACCTTATTCTGACTCGCCCTTTAACCCCTTTTTTTCTCGTATTTTTCTTAACATGACAATCCTTCCACAAATGTCCCTTTTTGCCATATGAAATACACTCACGAAGATCGCGTAGTTTACAGTTAACAGCTGTATGAATCACCTTCCCACATTTGAAACAGCTACATTCTTGCCCCTTTAAAATTTGTTGATTTGTTGTTTCTTTATTTATCTGTGGTGGGAACTTTCGAGCATATAAGTTAGCGGCATACATTATATTATCTAACTCTATGGCTCACAAATACAGAAGATATACTTGAGTGGGAGCCGTTATCCCAGCATTTTGCTGTCTACCTACTAAGGAAATGTTTTCTAAAATTGTTTTTATAAGTTTATGATCATCTATGTTGACAGTTAAAGCAGAAGTATGATCCGGAATTCTCTGAATAAATTCTACAGTATTTTCCCTCGGTCGTTGTAAACAAAATACAGTATTCTGCATTAAATCCTGCTTAACTCATTTGAGACAGAGAGTTTTCCATAACCTATTTTTTACTATGCCCCACTCAAACTCATCTGAAAGAGCTTTCATAATAATATCTGGAACTAACCCCACACATATGCTTAAGAAAACTTGCAACAAATTTTTGATCGTATTAGAATATTTTAGCAGCTTCTAATTTATCATAATTTATGATAAATTTAGTTAAGTTAGACAGACCACAATCTGATAAACTTGGGACCTGAGATAAGCTAGTCATGGCCAGTCCTACCTTATACTCGAAGCTTGCTAACCCCTCCATGCTCTCTGCCTCTGGCTTTCTCCTTAAGAAAAGTAGCCATCCATCTCCCTTCTCCTCAACATGTCAATGTCGCCCCCTTCATTCCCTTCAAACCGATAGCCACCAGGTTACTTCACAGGATGTCCTTATCGCATTTATATATATAAGAAGTCATCATGTAACACACAAAACAAAAGGCAATGAGCACTAAATCAACCAAAGCAGACAGCTTGAACTGTGCCAACACATGTCTCAAACTGGGTCCTTCTGTGAGGAAGTTACCATTCGTAAAACTAAAAACTATCATTATATCTCTCTTGTGACCTGCACCAACATATGTATATAACTATTGGCCATTTTTTACACATTATCAAAAAGGCAGCTATTGAATATAATATTTATATTTACTTCCTTTAAAAGTGCCATACCAATACAACAGTGCGGTATACAGAAACAGAAAAAAAAATTATTTATAAGCTTTTGTTGGCCAACAGCTTACTTCTACTTTTATGAAAGTTAATATATGTATTAAATTAAGTGCATACAACCACACATGTATTTAAAAAGTTACCCACATGTCGCTACATTAAAAAACTGTAAAAATAGCTATAGCTCTTTAAAGATTGTCTGGATACTATTTGTCTGTAATATTGTCCTCAAACTCTCATTTTCTCTCTACTGAACACATCATGGAGTGATCTGACTAGATTTCTTCCCAACTTGCCGCAACCCCAGGTAGGTTAAGAACAATTACTTGTAGATTAAGAGCAGTTACTTGGTGAACACAGACAAGGCGACAGCTTCAACACACCACACCATAAGTTCAAAATGCAGTACAGTACCTTGTTTCTTTCGGCGCATATGGTAAAAGACAGATTCAGCCCCTTAAATGTAGATGCCTTTAGTCATACAACAACGGAGAATGATCAACGTTTGTGGACAGCAGAACTCTCCGACAGCTGGCAAGCATTCGTCGAAAAATGGGGCGAGGCGACTTTCGGCAAAGAGGCAACCAGAGCCCCGATGTACGATGAAATATTGTTCTCCAAGACAAAGGTCCCAATCAGCAATGAAGGACGGTTCACTTCTATCAAAATGAAGCACGAAACAGCCCACGATTTTTTTTAAATTGTCTCTCGATCGCATTTATATTCTCTCGTCGCATGGCTCGTGAATTTACAATAGAGCCCACTTATTTACTCCGTCGTATGTGATACGCACAATGAATCCAAAGTCAACTTGATATGATCGCTTTGACCAGGTCATATATGCGGTGGCATTGTCTAACCGAGCGGTAACAATATGTTAAGGCCCCCGTCTACCTGGAACTTTTACCCACGTTTAGGCCGAGAAGCGCGGGAGTGATAAGGGCGACATTGCCACGCGCATCAAGTACGCCATTGCCGCTAAGCGCAAGGCTCTGAACTTATATATACAATGGCAAAATTGTATTAAATATAATTTGATGAATTCATTCCTAAACAAAATAATATTGTACATTTGGTATTTAAAATTCCAAAGAGCTTCAACCGGTTACTCTTATCACTAGGGTGCAGCAGACAAACATGCAGTTTAAGTAAGTAAGAAAGTGAAAAAGAAAGACGCACCACTCGTCACCACATATATGTGACCTACTTCACATAGAAGAATATTCGCAGTCATTTTAATTTTATTATTCTAAATGTAGAGTTTGATTAATTTTTTAACGTAAGGTTTTTTACATAAGTGAAATAGATTTTCCTTATTCTGGGCAGAATCAATGTGAAAACGCCAACATCTTGAACTTTGCATACATTTAACTTGACCTTAACTTCTGATGGAAAGTGACATCGAAGAGTAATTTGACATAACCAATGCGATTTGTGATTTTAAAAAAATCTAAACATTTTCAAGGAACTCTGGATGATTCAAAATCTTACGTTATAATTTGAGGTAATAGGCAACATGCAAATTTCGTAAATATGGTTGAAAATGATACGAACACGTTTGCATATGTGTATGAAAATAAAAATGCTCCGTTTAGTGCATAAAAATGAGTTTTGACAAAGTTATTTTAGTATTAAAACAGTAACATTCGCGGGCGCTGTCAAGTGAATGCGGAACGCTCTCTCATTGGTTTGACGTCACTAGTCATGCTCTGGTCGTCGGTCCCGGCACGTTGTAAACAATTAGCATTAAAATGGAAGGCAACTTTGTGAAAGCGCTGTTGGACAATTTGCAACTAGTAGGTACCGATATGGTACTTGATTATTTCAATTCCCTATGCTTTGTGGAATCTGAAATAAGAGGTGTAAAATTATAAAGCCAAGTACGTGTCTCATATCGCAAAGTCGTGATCTTAAAAGCAACATTAGGCCCACAACACATGTTAAAACTTATTTGTTCTTCTTTTATCTATGTACGTATTATTATCATATGTGTTTATGTTTACGATTGCTAATATTCAAAGTTGGAAATGAAAGTATGAAATATGTATTACATTCATAAGAATAACAGAATTGTAATGATGGCTACTGCAGTGAGCGTACCGTTGTCACCGCGCCATGCTTGATGTCTGTGATAAATTAACTACATTATTTATCAATAAAACGTAATGTTGTGTAGAGAAAGAAGGTTACAAATATTTCCGGATTCTTAATCACGTTTCAGTATTCATAATACACTTGTTTCGCTTTAGAAATATCAGGTAACGAGCAGTATGGTCACAGTAGGCCTTAAGCTAGCACGCTAGTCACTACCCGACACCGCACGACTTCTCGCGAGCAGCTGCGGGTCGGTGGCGAACAGAACGCCGGCAAACCTTAATTTCCGCGTTCCACCTCTTTTTAAACACTATATTTGAGGCCTTAAATATAGTGTTAAGAAACTAAAAAATTATTTAAAAAATAATTTTCTTATCTTATTGTTTATTTTTTGTGTACTTAACATATCTTTTATTATTGTGACGTCACGATACCTTGTTTCTACACTTTCTTTTTAAAATATAAGAATTGCACACAAAAGCTGAAAATATAGATATGGTAGTTTGAGAAACACTTAATACCTGGAGTAAGATTAAACACAGCTAAGAGAATCTCGAATAAATGCTTAAGAATTTGTTTTATTCCTCAAAAGCTGTTTTCTTTCTGCGTATTTGCGAGAAAAGGGAAAACCTAAATTGTTAGGCTTATGAAAGCTTACTATAGTTAAATCAAAACAACTTAAATTTATTATAAATAGCTATGTTAGAAAAATACCATATAATGTAAACCAAACTTTTTGCAAGAGGGACTCTGAGCCCCACCCAAATAATTTAATGTTTAATTTGCATGGCTTAACATCGTGACATGTTATTATTTAGGCATACAATGTGAATATAGCCAAAATATGATAACTGTGCTCTTGAAAAGAATTTTAGAAGTTATATTATATTAATAAAAATTATATATATTACAAATTCCACCTGTTAGGCCTAACTTGGAATGTATAAACATACAAAATGTAAAATTTACAATATGTGACTAAATTGTTTGCAAATAGCCTTTATGAAATACGTTAACGTATTTTTTTATGCTCACATCTACATCACATACGAATTGCTAAACGCGTTGTGGTGTGTATTAAACAATACCATAGTACCGTAATGAAGGTTAGGTCAGATGTTAATAGTGCCTACATAAGGGAAACATTTATACATTTCATATAATTACGTACGTCAAAATGGTCTTCGCAAACAAAAATAACTGATTTTGGCGAAACACTTTCAATGTCTCGCCTAACTGCGTTTAACCACGTCTTCCTGTTTGTTTCGTTTTTTTAAAACTAAGAAATATTTTATCAGGTGTTTTGCGAGATGCGCTAGTATACTGCGGTGCAATAAGCAATTACAATGATTTTGGTATACTTGACTCTTTATTTTCTCTTTCCATTACTTCAAACAATTTCTATTTAACCAAATACATCACCGCTGACGTAAATAAACGCGGCGGCCGAGGTTGTATCTGACTTGTGACGTCACGGAGTGAGCAGGTGCGACAGGCGTGTTTTGGCGGGCGTTTCAAACGTAAAACTTTCACTCGATCATAACTTGACCAAAACTATTTTTTAAATCGTAATATTTTGTAAATGCATTTATAACACATAAATGATTGAAAACTAAGTGTCAGCAAAAAATGTGCATGTTGCCTATCATGAAAATCTACAGGTTCAAAAGAAATATAAAAAAATATATATATTTTTTAAATCCTGTTTTATTCTTAAATGAATACCAATTTTTTTTTTTTTTTACACCTTCGTTATTATCCTACATTTCCTTAAATTGATTTTGTTAAAACCATTTGGTTTTTAATTTTTATAAAATCAACTAAAATATTATTTTTTAGTTGGTCCATAAGAAACATTCAGTTGACTGCCATGCGGGAATCTGCTAATATAAATATGCATATATCCACAGTTAAAAAATATATGGATAAATATATAACCTCATCTGAGTATGTGGTCCTGAACTCTACTCTCTGCCAGTTCAAAATATTGAAAAAAGCTTACAATTTTCTTAACCCAAAAGCAACCCTCCGTCCAATACAAATCCCACTGTGTAAAAGCTTGCCTCTCCGCTCCCAAAACAGGTTTTGATGTTATCTGTCATGGCCATACTACAGCATTGTTACATTTCCTTTTTATTTAGTGAACCTGCTAATCGTCCTAAAAAAAAGGCCTAAAATAAGGCCAAATATTTTCTGGCTATGTAACTTTACGGCAAATATTTTTGGCGAAGTGACTTTTCGTTTAATAATTTTAGGCAAGGTGACTTCTGGTCATTTAATTTTAGGCCAAATGATTTTATGCTAGTTATAGGCGAAGTGATTTCAGGCCAATTTATTTTAGGCCAAATGATGGTTCTGAAACTCTTTAGGCCAAATACGTTTTTGCTAAATGACGCGCATCCAGGCAACCTTTGGAAGCCTTTGAACATAACAATTTTCAATCAGATTTGTGAGCTATTGAGAGATTCTTAAAAAATTTCTAATCACATTACTAGGGATGAAATTACGAAAAATCCTAAAATTAATTTTTTGGGTATTGATGTAGCAAAACATTTGAAGTAAAAGGTATGACGATATTTTATTGAGTTAATGATCTACTGAAAGATTTTCGATAAACAATTTTAAACTTTTTCACCGATTTAGCGGTTCATGATAAAAATAATCATAAAAGAAGTTGTTAGGTATTTTTGCAAGTATCCTTTTAAAGCAAACATCATAACCATATCTTGTCGGCTTAATAAGCTATTTTTAAGTCTTCAAAAAAAATATTTTACCTATTTTTGCCCTCTAGAAAAAGAGGGGAGTATCGAAAAATGTGTACTTTCTTAATGGGTGCCTGCGCCCAAAGGGGCAGGCTTCTTTCCATTTTAATGCTTTTGCGTTCAATGTATTGGGCTGTGTGTTGATGAGGGGGTGAGTCAGTCAGTCAGCCAGTTATTCAGAAACTTTATTAATGCATACTCACACACACATACACTGGATAGCCAACAAAAAACATGTATAGGCGTGCGTATGCAAACAACAGAGGTATGGAACCAATCAGAGTAAAGAGATGCGGTCGGCAGCGCATATATATGACAACAATTGTCTGGCAAAGTTGCTAGATCGGTTACTGCTGCTACAATGGTAGGTTATCAAGATTTAAGTGAGTTTGAATATGGTTATATTTTCGGCGCAGGAGAGAAGGGACATGGCATCTCCGAGGTAGCGATAAAATCTGGATTTTCGCGTACAACTATTTCACGAGTGTACCGTGAATATCGGGAATCCGGTAAAACATCAAATCTTTGACATCACTGTAGACGGAAAAAGATCGTGAACGAACGGGACAAACGACGACTAGCGAGAATCATTAAACGTGACAGACGTGCAACCCTTTCTCTAATTGGTGCAGATTTCAAAGCATCAACAAGTGGCAGCGTGCGAAATATTCAATGAATCATCATTGATATGGGCTTTCGGAGCCGAAGGCCCACTCGTGTACCGTTGTTGACTTCACGACACAAAGCTTTACGCCTCGCCTTGGTCCGCCAACACCGCCATTGGACTGTTGATGACTGGAAACATGTTACCTGGTCTGACGAGTCTCGTTTCCAATTGTATCGGGCGGATGGACGTGTACGGGTATGGAGACATCCTCATGAATCCATGGACCCTACATGTCAACAGGGGACTGTTCAAGCTGTTAAAGTCTCTGCCTTGGCATGGGGCGTGTGTAGTTGGCGTTAAATAAGACCCCTGATACGTCTAGATACGACTCTGACAGGTGATAGATACGTAAGAATCCTGTCCGATCACCTGCACTCATTTATGTCCATTATGCATTCCGACGGATATGGACCATTCCAGCAGGACAATGTGACACTCCACACGCCAAGAGTGGCTACCGAGTGGCTCCAGGAACATTCTTATGGCTTTAGACACTTCTATTGGCCACCTAAATCACCAGACATAAAAATTATTGAGCATATCTGGGATTCCTTGCAACGTGCTGTTCAGAAGAGATCTCCACCGCCTCGCACTCCTATGGATTTGTGCACTGCCCTGCAGGATTCATGGTCTGAATTGCCTCCTGCATACCTTCAGACATTAGTCGAGTAGATGGCACGTCGTCTTGTGTTACTTCTGCATGCTCGCGGGGGCCCTACACGATATTAGACAGGTGTACCAGTTTTTTTTTGGTTCTTCATTGTATGTGTATATGTATATACACACAAACTTATACCAAACTATACTTGTGTAGTTCAAGCAAACAGTTTTTGTTAATTTCGAAATAAGTATTTTATTACAAAGTAATTTTACATTTGTTTGGCCATGCGCAATCACGTCTTTTGTTGGTTCAAACAAACGTCTTTCTTCGCGTATTTACAGCGTCCGTGGCCCATAAAACACATCATCTTGTAACTGTTTGCAGCTGACAGAGAGCTTTTGAAAAGTATTTTCAGCATATCCTTTAAGCGACACCTCAGAACGTATTCTCGTTATTGTATGTAGTACCTTGTTAAATGTTGTAAAGCGACATTTGATGAAACGTAACATTTCTCTGAAACACAACCTTGTTCTTTGTAGGAATGCGTGATAAGTTAAATAACCCAGACAAGCTATTTACAAACTTACATTATGCCAGCCGTTATTATCTTCGCCACAGAGGACATTCAAGCGTAATAAAAACCCATATTATTTGGCAGTTTTCTCTCCGTGAATGTTGCAGGCAAAGTTATTTATATACTTTCTTCAAAATATAACAATGTCTGCGTTCATCAGCTTTCAATAATAAGAGAAAATGCATTTTTTAAACAGTTTACATTAATCTTCCAAGTTTATTGCGATTTCATTATATCTTGTAGTAGACAACGAACACTGATTCTATTACTAGGTATGTAAAAATTTTCAGGCCATATGAGCCATTCTCTTGCGTTCTTTTGATAAGCTATAAGCTCTCCGGTAAGTTATTATACATATTAACTGCCTTAACTAAATAACGGCCTAGATTAAAGTATCAGCCTGTAAGGTCATTTTCGTAATTCTACTCACATTCACGTTTATTTTATATAATAAATCCTTATGGTAAAAAGAAATAAACTATTCGGTATTAATATTGTTCGTATATTCCAATATTCAATATTTCTCTTAGTAATTTTCAAATTTTCGTACAGAATAAAATATGTATATTTTATAGACGAATCAGCGTGACAATTCGGCGTAACTCAAAATTATTTATGTAGTATCAGTAATTAATTGGTTAACCTTTTAATAAAAGTATCATTACAGGAACCATTACAGCAATTTTAAAAAAGTGTTTAAATTTGTCAGCTATAATCGCTTTTTTGTGAAACGTTTATTTTTCGGCACAAAAATGCAACCACGCAGCCACACAAAGTAGTACGAGCATTATTCCAATATACACACTTCAGGGAGGGGGAAGAGCATACTATGCTTGTAAGTAAACACCGTGGAGGACGGCGCCATAATGCAGCACCCTTATCAACACCATATATTCGGTAACACGTGCTTGCCAGGGTACCGTAAAAATGATAAGACAGACGCATGCATACAACAGCAAGAGGGATGATGGAACAGCGTTACTGCACACACGTGTTCTTTTTCTGCTGGCATATGTATGCTTCACAACCCTTAATATTACAAAACGGGAACTTGAAAAGAGGCAAATTAGAATTAGTCGACTGTGACTAAGAGCCTAACCGCTAAAAAAGTAAAATCGTGAGAAATAAATTATAACCGTATAAAATACCAGCTGATTTCCAGCAGAATCGAATCTATAGTCCGTTCCCGATATTTTAACACTTTTTTTAAATACCCTTTGAAAAATTACCCCAGGTCTAACATATTTGCTTGTTCTGTAAATAATTCATGTAGTACAACAATTGAATACTGTTATTGAGATTAATGTATTCTATTGTTAATTAAATAATTTAACTTCTACACTGTATTTAATTTATAATGTTTATTACGTAATTAATATTTATTAAAAACAGTAAACAGTGCTGTGCTAGCTATTGTTAGTAAGAAATACTTTTCATGTTAAATTATATTAATTGATTTTTCCGTAAAAATAAGTGGATTTTTATGGTCCGTTCAGCACAAAATAAAATGCATACACGTCAATTCTTTTCATGTTTTTCTTTCTTTCAAAAATAAAGAAACTTGTATAATCCTAAAAAACTGATACACCTGTCTAATATCGTGTAGGGCCCCCGCGAGCATGCAGAAGTGCCGCAAAATGAAATCATATGGACTCGCCTAATGTCTGAAGGTATGCAGGAGGCAATTCACACTATGAATCCTGCAGGGCAGTCCACAAAATTCATAGGAGTGCGAGGCGGTGGAGATCTCTTCTGAACAGCACGCTGCAAGGAATCTCAGATATGCTCAATAATGTTCATGTCTGGTGATTTAGGTGGCCTATGGAAGTGTCTAAAGTCAGAAGAGTGTTCCTAGAGCCACTAGGTAGCAACTCTCGACGTGTCAAGTGTCGCACTGTCCGGCTGGAATTGTCCATGTCCATCGGAATGCATAATGGACATGAATGGGCGCAGGTGATCGGATAGAATACTTACGTATCTGTCACCTGTCAGAGTCGTATCTAGACGTATCAGGGGTCCCATTTCACGCCAACTGCACACGCTCCATACCATGACAGAGCCTCCACCAGCATGAACAGTCCCCTGTTGACATGTAGGGTCCATGGATTCATGAGGATGTCTCCATACCCGTACACGTCCATCCGCCCGATACAATTGGAAACGAGACTCGTCAGACCAGGCAACGTGTTTCCAGTCATCAACAGTCCAATGGCGGTGTTGGCGGGCCCAGGCGAGGCGTAAAGCTTTGTGTCGTGCAGTCAACAACGGTACACGAGTTGGTCTTCGGCTCCGAAAGCTTATATCAATGATGGTCCGTTGAATAGTTCGCACGCTGGCACTTGTTGATGCCCCAGCATNCTTATATCAATGATGGTCCGTTGAATAGTTCGCACGCTGGCACTTGTTGATGCCCCAGCATTGAAATCTGCGCCATTTTGAGAAACGGTTGCACATCTGTCACGTTTAATGATTCTCGTCAGTCGTCGTTTGTCCCGTTCGTTCACGATCTTTTTCCGGGCGCAGCTATGTCGAATATTTGATGTTTTACCGGATTCCCGATATTCACGGTACACTCGTGAAATGGTCGTACGCGAAAATCCAGATTATATCGCTACCTCAGAGATGCTATGTCCCATCTCCCTTGCGCTGACTATAACACCGCGTTCAAACTCATTTAAATCTTGATAACCTGCCATTGTAGCAGCAGTAACCGATCTAGCAATTTTGCCGGACGCTTGTTGTCTTATATAGGCACTGCCGACCGCATCGCGTTATTCTGATTGGTTCCATATCTCTTTTATTTGCATACGCACGCCTATACCAGTTGTTTTGGCTCTCCAGTGTAGATGGGAAAGTCCTATCGATGTTGTTAATCTTTTTCGTTTTCCGACAAGTGATATTTACAACGTTCTGTATGAGTTATCAGTTCATCCAAGTACTGGTGCATTTGGTAAGAACAGTGAGTTAAGTTTGGCCAGAAAGTTGTTTAAGTTTGTGTGTTTTTTAATTGTGAGGCATATAGTTCTCTTGAGGATCAAAATGAAGAGTAAAGCCTTCCAAGAACGAAGAATGATAATTTCCAACGCAGTTGAACTCATTGCTAAAATATCAAGAAGTTGCTGATACAACTAACGAGCCTACTTTCCCCAACAAGGGTGCAATTAATTTTTATATAATTTATTAAACGCCGTGTTGGTAGGAAGGACTTGACTTCTCATTGAAAGCAATACGTGTACAAATTAAACCAGATACTTATTTAACAGTAGTGAAACATTTACAAATACGCACATTCCTTACTCGAGACTTGAACCCAGAAAACCTCGTACCACGAACAAGCGTGCAATACACTACACTACGGAGGTCGGATTCGGAGCATCAACTTCAGATTAAATCAGTCTAATGTTTCGAATGATAGGGTTTACTAACGTTAAATATTTACAGGGCCTTTATTTTGAAAATAAGTGACTGAGTCACACAAAACATGGAAGTTTACATGGGCTACCGTTGCGTAGCTTGTGTGAAGAATTTGATGGAATTCGGTTGTTTGGTCCCTAAGATATGGCATAAAAAACTTAGTTTTCTTATTTTATGATACGTTACTAAATTGCAAAAAAATAAGGAGAGCTCTATAAACGATGTTTCTAATGTATTCGGTGGACATATGAATATTGACAGAATTTGGTTAAATTTTTTAATAAATGCCAAAACTACCTAAATGATTTATGAAGCTGCCATTTTTAACATCGTTGTCTGGCCCATTACAATCATGAAAGTTTACGTGACCTTCTGTAGTATTTATTGTGTGCACAATTTGGTACAAATTTATTTAAAATGTTCTATTGTAACTGTTGGTAGGAATCGGTTGATTGAGTCTCGAGACATGGCATAGAACCTCCTTAATTTTCATGGGGCGATTATCATAAATGGATGCCAAAAAAGCTATGTATAATGTATTCACGGTAACTTCAAGATTTTCTGAAGCCCTGCTAAAGATCTACTTTCAGGGACCCGATTATGTATCCTTCCGCAGTATGTAAACAAAACATTGCCATGTGACACCTGTCAAACGTTTTGCAAACAAAAACAGTGCCATGTGGGTACTCTCAAATATTTTTTGTAAACAAACAGTGCCATGTGGGAACTGTCAAATATTTTATTAGAAGTGTCCATGTGGGAACTACCAACATTTATTTTTGAAGAGAAACAATGCCATGTAATCTTAACTGTCATATACTTTAATAAAATTCTCCAAATGTCTAAAAAATGCTAANAAAAAAAAAAATGCTAATCAATTTAGCAAAATATTGTAATACATACAAAAAGGTAGATTGAAGTTTATATCGGAACTGTTAATTATATAATTTAATTAAAGTTTACTTATTGTATTAAGATTTATTTACATATTTGGTGTAAGGAAAGAGTTAAATTTTACATAATAAACTTTTGGAAGTAGCACTTAAGTTCAAGATTTCACTGTGATAAATGGTACCGTATTTTATCACATATAAGTGGCACATTTTATTTCAAAAATTTTATTGAAAACTCGGAGTGCGACTTATAAGTGAGAAAAATTCCTCCAGCCCCGCACTAACGTTTCATTTNATAAACTTTTGGAAGTAGCACTCAAGTTAAAGATTTCACTGTGATAAATGGTACCGTATTTTATCACATATAAGTGGCACATTTTATTTCAAAAATTTTATTGAAAACTCGGAGTGCGACTTATAAGTGAGAAAAATTCCTCCAGCCCCGCACTAACGTTTCATTTACTACGAATTCACGGCCCGCGGCTCGATTTCCAAACTCTTCAGCGAACAAAATCACTTTCATTTTTAAATCTGCGGTGTAGGTACATCGCTTTTCCATCAAGAAACTGTCGGACTTCTTCACTGCCACAACATCAAAACAACACTACCTGCGGCGCAAAGACGATATAATAGAAAGATGTGTAAGCAAACGCTACTGTGCTGCTATCTCTTACGCTTCACAACTAGCTTTCGAAAATTATCGATTATCAGTTATTGACCAAAATTCGATTCCTTTTCATTCTTTTAAAATATGGTTTTCTGTTAAGGATTGCGAAGGGAATTACGTAACGGAAATATTCAAATGCCTTTCTATATTTTGCACGTTTATTTGATAAAGTGCAGAAATAACAACGCTAATACTAAAATTACATCTTAACCTAGAATTATCTTATAAGTAGAAAGAATGTGTTACGTTAGTTTTATAACCACAATTCCGCGTCTCCAATATCCAATATGGCGTGGTTATACTTCTGAAAAAAACGTGTCCAAAGGACAAGATGGAGTGTATGAGTCCGCTGGACAGACACTGAAATTTATTTAATTTCAATTAATAACAGTGAAATCTTTACCCATGAGTGCTACGTGAAAATGTAAATATATAGTTTAGGAATATTAACTTTACAATTACGGCATTAAATTTATACATATTAATATTTAACCCACGAACTATTTCTTTTCAGCTATAACCAACATGTCCCTTCAAAATCCGTTGTTAATTCGTACGGACTTTTAACAAATTATTATAATTTATTGAAAAAATATACTTAAAACTTAAAACAACCAATTTATATAGTGCTTCAGTGCTAAAAGCAAGACAAAACCTTTTTCCATATACAATTTTTTTATAACCAATTGAACATGTAACTCCTAGGGTGATTTTTCAAAGGTTCTTTTCAAAAGTATCGAAGATACCGTGAATGGATTATAGTAGCAATTTCGATGATTGTATATTGCCAATATACAAAGTTAAGTTAAAATATATTACATAGTTTTGTAGATATCGCCCAGAATACTAAAATTATTTAATGGCTGACATTCTGGAAATAAGTGTGTCCTACTTTACACAAATATGTTTATTATGATGGCCTACCACAGTAGACCATTTTCGTAAAATTTTGTTAGAATAGGTTGATTGTTCCCCGAGATACGATAAAAAATCATTATTTTTAATTGGTAGAGCTAACTTACAAAATGGCAGAGAAATGAGGCTCTGCATAGACAAATTTGATGGTAGTTATAGGTACTGCCAGCATACAAATTTAAGTTGGAATTTATTTCGTTAATGAATTGTACTGAGCTAAAATANTTGAACATGTAACTCTTAGGGTGATTTTTCAAAGGTTCTTTTCAAAAGTATCGAAGATACCGTGAATGGATTATACTAGCAATTTCGATGATTGTATATTGCCAATATACAAAGATAAGTTAAAATATATTACATAGTTTTGTAGATATCGCCCAGAAAACTAAAATTATTTAATGGCTGACATTCTGGAAATAAGTGTGTCCTACTTTACACAAATATGATTATTATGATGGCCTACCACAGTAGACCATTTTCGTAAAATTTTGTTAGAATAGGTTGATTGTTCTTCGAGATACGATAAAAAATCATTATTTTTAATTGGTAGAGCTAACTTACAAAATGGCAGAGAAATGAGGCTCTGCATAGACAAATTTGAAGGTAGTTATAGGTACTGCCAGCATACAAATTTAAGTTGGAATTTATTTCGTTAATGAATTGTACTGAGCTAAAATANGGTAGTTATAGGTACTGCCAGCATACAAATTTAAGTTGGAATTTATTTCGTTAATGAATTGTACTGAGCTAAAATATTTATATAATCACTATTTATAAAATATTTTTCTGACCTACGTAAAACATACCAGTTTGAACTAACTGCTGAAGTACTATTTGTTTGCCAAATTTGGAAGGAATCTCTCAATTGTTTCCCGAGATATGACAAAAAAAAATAGATTTGCTCGCATAGCGCTATCTTACAAAATTGCGGACAAAATATGCTCTATGTAGATATAGTTGATAGATGTAATATATACTGCCAGCATATAAAGTTTAGTTGAAATTTATTACATGGTTTCGACGATATAGCATTCAAATTGAAAAATAGCTAAATGGCCGCCATTTTGAATATAAGTATTTGGCATGCTTAAAATATGTAATTTGGCATTATCTATCTCAGTACTACTTGTTTACTAAATTTGATAGGAGTTTATTAATATTTTCACGAGATATGACATGAAAACATAATTTTATTTACATGGCGCTTTCTTTCAAAATGGCTAACAAAATATGTTCCGTGTAGATACAGTTGATAGCGTTAATGTCTATTGCCAGCGTGCAAAGTTATGTTGGAATCGATTTCTTAATTTCGACTATATAGCACTCTAAAATAAGGTGCCTATATGTCAGCTATTTAAAAATATGTGTCTGACATGATTAAAACGTATCACTCAACATCATAATCATCAGGACTACTTGTTTGCCAAATTTGGTCGGGATCGGTTTATTATTTACCTAGGTATGTCATAATAATTTTATTTATTCGTATGGCACTATCTTCCAAAATGGCTTACAAAAGTGGCAATTTGTTGGTATATATGTTGNAATAATTTTATTTATTCGTATGGCACTATCTTCCAAAATGGCTTACAAAAGTGGCAATTTGTTGGTATATATGTTGCTTGTTATAAATACTTTGAGGATAAAAATTTTTGTTGAAATTGGTTAAATGGTATGGCAAATATATTTAATAAACTTAAAAATCTTGTATTGTCGCAATTTTGAAAATAAGTAACTTATCACGTTCAATCACTTACGTTTACATGGAATACCATAGTTTTTCTTCCATGCCAAATTGGGTGAGAATTGGTGGAATGGTTTTAGGAATATTGTTAAAAATCTTTATGTTACTAATTGGTTCTATTTTCTAAACTCTAAATGTCAGGATTCCTTACTATTTATTATATGTGCACCAAGTTTGGTAAAATTCGGTTGAAGCGTTAAAAATTTAAAAAAGGGGTGGGGGATACACACACGCAGAGAAACACACATACACACTCATACATAGACACACACATACACAAAGACNAAAAGGGGTGGGGGATACACACACGCAGAGAAACACACATACACACTCATACATAGACACACACATACACAAAGACAGGAAAGTGAAGTCATAAGTTCATATTTCCTTCGAAAAAAAAAAGTAGGCTAAAAAACATTTATTTTAACATATGCCATCGGAATAAGTGTTTAAATAAATAATGATCGCAGCAAAGTAAATGGCTGAAACCCTTGGTTTTAAGTCACATTTCTCAGCTGAATAACCAGTGCACCCAAACAATAAATTAGAATCCAATTTGACTATAAATCGCATGACAAATCTACCGTGAATAATGACACGAAAAACGCATTCAAAATCAGCTTTGTTTTCCTATGTATTAGACGTTCCACCGTGTCGTCGGACGGAAGATTTGTCCAACAAAAACAAACTTTATATTTGTGTTTCTTTACAGTTGTCAGGAAAAAGAAGGACTCGTGCAGAGTTGAGTTGAGATATTTGGGCGGCTGTTAACAACGAGGTCTTGAGAGCCGAAGCGGGTGAAAGGAGGAGAGAATAGAACAACGCCGGAATGCAGTGGCGGGGGAAGTGCGAGAACTCCTAGAAAACCGGCCGACCAACGGCACGATTCCCACTTGCGAAAATGGCCCGGCCGGGGATTGAGCCCGGTTCACCTTCGTGGGATACGAGCGTGTTAACCGCTCAGCCACCGCGGCCCCGACTCTTGCAGAAATTTAGAGTTGCAGTTAGCTCTAACCGAAGAAGTCAATCGTGAGTTTGGCGGTACACAGCTACGTCAAGAAATTTTAGTGCTTCTTCCTTGATTATTNTAACCGAAGAAGTCAATCGTGAGTTTGGCGGTACACAGCTACGTCAAGAAATTTTAGTGCTTCTTCCTTGATTATTTAAGACTTGTAAAATTTAGATGGCCCACTAAAAGTATTTTACTACCAACCAATTCTGTGAAAACATTTTTAACCTAACCGTAGTGCTCAAACTCTATTTACGCTTCCCGCGTTGTTGAATCTGGAGATAGGAGCGTCTTAGAATCTAAACTTATAAGAACTACTTAAGAACTGCAATGCTACAGGAATTTTTGTGGGACTTGCAATTAAGAAAATAAAGAACACTGTTTTAATAGAATAGCACAGATTCGGTCATGAAACACTTTGCAAAAAAGACGGCCTGCAATTTGCACTCTTAAATTTTATGTATAAATAACTGAGATTCTTAAGTTTAAATTAAAACTTAGAATTACAAAGTGTAAAACTGTTTTTATATCTTAATTATAAAATATTTTCTTTCCAATGTGGAACTGTTTTTTCTATATAGTTTAATATAGTATGTCTCCGTGATATAATTTATAGACATTAAAAATTGAAAAAAATAAATATAATATAACAACACTCGCTTAATTCTAACACATAAAATTCGAGATATCTCATAAAGGAGGTATATTTTTAGTATATTATATTACATAATATGTTGACTTATAAAAAAGTAATTTCAGAAATAGCATTGCACTTATCTACATCGACCCCGTGGTAGTTGGTTCTGGGGGACGGGCATGTGGAGAGATGTAAAGAGTACGAAAGTACAGGAACGCCGAAAANACCCCGTGGTAGTTGGTTCTGGGGGACGGGCATGTGGAGAGATGTAAAGAGTACGAAAGTACAGGAACGCCGAAAATCATTCCGCACAACCCCACCATGATCATGTGCATAGGTGATTTTTAGTGCCGTCGAAATATTGCTCGTTACTTAAATACTACCTAATTTGCACAACACTATACCGACAGCTAAAAATTATGCACACATTTAGCATTAATTATTATAATACTGAATTTTTATTTGAAGTTACACATCACCCCGACTGCATACATCTATCTACCTATAAACTGTGTAGCAGTTTATGTACTCTGAACGTGTTCAGCCTGGCGCGATAGTCATTTTGAACTCCCCTCTTTATTTTTTTCTTTTTTCACTTATGAATATTNTGAACGTGTTCAGCCTGGCGCGATAGTCATTTTGAACTCCCCTCTTTATTTTTTTCTTTTTTCACTTATGAATATTACGAATGCATACGCTATCAAATATGATATTTTTTATATTAATGAGCCTTCCCTGAAAATTAGAAAATTTCAAATATCAGGGAAATGATTTATATATAATTAAGAACCGTAATTAACATTTAAATCTTAAGGTAGAGTTTGGAGTTCTGTACCTCGAAGGGAAATNTAATTAAGAACCGTAATTAACATTTAAATCTTAAGGTAGAGTTTGGAGTTCTGTACCTCGAAGGGAAATATATTCCCTATCGCCCAGCTGCTCTGTTATGGCGCAAAAACCCTCGTTTTATCCGGCGCTAAACAACGTTTATTTTTCGTTACAGAATTGGTCATACCATCTGGTATACCGGCTAGTATTCCAGCCACTATGGCACTTTTGGATGCCACGATGGTGCAATAGTCAGAATACTTACCTCCCAACAAGATGAATCGGGTCTGACTCTCCGCGGAGTCACCCGAACTTTAGAATGTTGGAAACATTGGCCTGTGGGTATTCTCGAGGCACTCCCGTTTCTCTCGTCCTTGCATTCCACCGTGGCTCCTTATTCGCCTCATTTCATCCTAACCAGTGCTGAAAACATGGATGTTAAGCCCAGACCAATACCACTCAACTCAACTACGACATTTTCAACTTGATAACACTGTTTCCGTACTAGATTTTGGTTAACTGGAGCTGCAGTGTTTTCTGACACAGTTTTCGTACCAGCTATCGTACTTAAGCGGCTCATGATGGAATTTTAAAATTTTTAATTTGTACCTCTTCTCAAAGCCATTAAGTGAAAAAAAATAAAACTCCAATAAAAACTTTACAATTTTAATCATGTATAATTATTCTGAAATTCATTCAAATGGCTTTTAAGCTGAAACGCGGTTACAAAAAATCTACTTGAGATATAAAACTGTAAATACACTGATAAAAAACTATTTTTAATATTTAAAATCCGTTACACAGAAAACAAAGTAAACAATAATTGTTAGTATAGGAAAAATGAAATGTTTTGTTGAAACCAAATTATTTTGTTGTTATTATTTGGCTTCTCTAGACTGTATGGTTTTGTTGGCGCTTCTAAAAATTAGTTTGGCTCTATGTACATGAAACAGTTTTAGTCATTATTTTTAAAAAAAATGTGAACGGCCCGACAGAGATTTGAACTCAGATCGCGTGCGACCAAACATTGCGCCCTCGCTACCTCAACTTTTTTTTTAAAGTTGACTTTGTTGAGAAGTATATTTGCCGTTGGAAATAGCGTGAGTTACATTTGACGTTTGAGAGTGTGAGTGTATTGTGCCGTGTGAGGAGCTCAAGTAGACCGACAACTTCACAGTGCACACGTGCTCGACATGCGAACTGAAAATCTGCCGCGGAGGAACAATTCGGCCACTCTGCACCTGAGCTAAGAGGGTAGAGGCTCATTAAATGGTAAATGTTTTTAAATACCTATAGTTAAAAATATGGACAACATACATACACAAATATTTCAAGATAAGCATAATTACTTTTTTAATTTCCTGTTTACATGTTTTGTTTGTATTTTACGCCATTGTCAATAATCAATAAGTGCAATTACTTACTATTAAAATTGCCACAAACTTTAAGAGAAACTCTCTAGCTGTATTTTCGAACGAGGGTAATTAAACGTGTGACCAAGTAAATATAGATAGTTGATTTAACAATTTTTAAACTCTGACTGTACCACTGTTCAATCAACTTTCAGATTTATTATCCTTCTGAAGGGCAATTATTGCATAAATCGCTAACTTCAGTGGTCTGTTAGATATGCATTATTATACTCTTGGCCTGTAATACCAAGTGGTCGTATGGTAAAGCGCTTGCGTTGCAGCCCTAACGATGCAGGTTTGAGTCTCGGTGATGGATTGTCTTTTATTTTTTTAATACAATTCCAAAGGTTATTTGCTTTTATATTAATTTTATTGCAGTGGTTTTTGAGAGCATTTTAGAAAAAAAAAATGTTTTACTTCTCGATTATGTGAGTCAACTTGTAATATTACAAATATCAGTTTTTCAGTTCACCAAGAAAATGGTTTGTATCGATATAAAAATTTGGCATCTCTTTTCTAAAAAAAATTGTCTGCAAAAGCATAAAATATTTTAGGTAGAGTGTAATGTTGTTTCACGGTTGTAAAGGGATTCTGATAGTTGCTGACATTTTTCACTTCAATTTGATGAATCCACATATGCGGTAGATGCTGCTAATCTGACTGTTTGTAAGAGTGGTTTTTAATGACTTCACTACAAAAGAAGAAGTAGTATGAAGATTCTTTCCGTTAAGGAGAATACTACAGAACCAGACCTTTATTCATGAAGAAGTTACTGATATATCTAATGACCTTACTTTCCTCAACATGGGTGCAATTCATTTTTAAATGATTTCTTTAAAGCTTAGTTAGTACATAAGCGTTGTCGTCTCTTTGAAAGCAATAAATATAGAGATGAAACTATAAACAAATGCAATAGTACTGAGACAATTACAAAACATACCTGCCTTACCCGAGACTCGAACCCAGAAAACCTCGTATCATAACATAGTGTGCAATAAACTGCATTTTGGAGGTCGGATTCCTGCATCAAATTTGAATTTAATCAGTCTAATATTTCGAACGATATGATTTTTTAACCTACAATATTAACAGGGCCATCATTTTGAAAATAACTAACTGAGCAACTTAAAACACGTAAGTTTACATGATCTACCACAGTACTACTTGATGAAATCCTTGAGATATTGCTTAAAACCTCCATATTTTTCATGAAGAACAAAAAAGTTCTGTATGACAACATCCGATGACTGTATGCTGGCAGTATAAAAAGTAAAGCTAAAATCGATTACATAGTTACGTTGATATTACACACAAAGTTAAAATAATTTTATAGCCACCATTCTGAAAATAAGTATCAGTAACAATTAAAAATTCATATAATTATGTGGACTGCCACAATAAAACTCCTTCGCCAAATTTAGTAAGAATGTGTATATGTTCCCCGAGATATGACATAAAACTTTTTTTTTGTTGTTAGGCTAACTTACAAAATGGCAGAGAAACGTGGCTCTATAAAGACAATTTTGATGGTTGTAATTGATACTGCCATCATACAAAGTTAATTTTGAATATTTTTCGTTAATAAAACATACTGAGCTACAATATTTATATAGCGGCCATTTTGAAAATAAGTTATTGATATACTTAAACCATAGCAGTTCACACGACCTGCTGCAGTGCAAATTGTTTGCCAAATTGGTCAGAAAACTGTCAATTGTTGCCCGAGATATTACATAAAAACTTTTTTTTTTTCATAGAGCATGTCTTACAAAATGGCGGACAAAAAATGCTCTGTGTATGCACATTGAATATTTGTAATATATACTGCCAACATATAAAATTAATTTGGAATTTATTATATGGTTTCGGCGATAAAGTATGCTAAAGTAAGATGCCTATGTGGGCGCCATTATAAAAGTAAGTGTCTGACATACCTTAGCTTTTAATTTTTCATAATCTGCCACAGTACTACATCTCTACCAAATTTGCTAGGAATATGTCAAATGTTACCCGAAATATGACATAATTTATTTAATAATTTGGCACTATCTCACAAAATGGCAGACAAATATGGTCCATGTAGGCGTATTTGATAGTTGCAATATATACAGCTAGCAAACAAAATTATGTTAGAAAAGATTAGATGGTTTCGACGATATAACATATTACCTTCAATTTATATTTCGCCACCATTTTCAAATTAAGTGTCTGACAATCCTGAAACATATCATTTAGCACAATATGCCACAGTACTACTCGTTTGCCAAATTTGGTAGGAATCGGTTAATTGTTTACCGAGATATGACATAAAACTTTATTAATTAATGTGATGCTATCTTACAAAATGGCTTACAAAAGTGGCTATGTGTTTTCAAATACGATGCTTATAATATATACTTTCAGCAAACAAAATTTGGTCTGAATTGGTTAAATGGTATAGCAGATATACAAAATAAAACCAAAATGTTTGTATGGCTGTAATTTTGAAAATAAATACTTTGACAATTTCAATCATTTATTTTAACCTGGCCCTGTCATAGAATTATTTAAATACGAAATTGGGTGAAAATTGTTTTGGTAGTTTCCGAGAAATAATGTAAAAATCTGTAATTTTCATTTGGTGCTATCTTTCAAAATGGCGGACAAACAACAATGTCCCATTCAAAATTTTAATCTTAGATGATGCTCTGCCAGAAACAAGGGATTTGATTTACAAAAGTTGCATGGTTCCAGAGTTATAACATATCACCCTAAATGTTTTAATTGTCGCCATTTTGAAAGTAAGTGCCTGGCACTGTCGAAAACTTTAAAAGTTGAGTGTCCTTACTAAGTACTATATATGCACTGAGTTTGGTGAAATTCGTCCTGCATGTTCAAAAAGAGATTTTGGGGAAGAGAGGGCAAACACGCACACACGCACACTCGCACACACACACATACACACAAACAGATACACAGGCATGAAAGTGATCTCATAAGCCTTTCTTTCATTCGGAAAGTAGGATAAAAATTCAAACCTTTATTTCTTCCGGGAACATTCTAATATGTGAAACGGTGAGTATCGAAATGATGAAAACTCGCCCAAAATCGTTTATCAACACAATAATGCTCGCGAACAATATTGTGTTAATAATTAAAATTTTCTGAAATCAAATGACGTTATGAATCTTGTGGTAACAATTTATATCAAAGTGAGGTCACGTACTCTACATAATATTTGTGCAGAGCACTCACTGGTAGACTGTAATGTTGGTATGGGGACCTACTGCACCTCAGTTAACTACGTTGGTTGAGTAGAGGACGAGTTCTGGATCATTTTAGTAAACCTTTACCAGCAGTTGTTGGCTTATTAAAAGAACAATGTATACCCTACCCTGAATCTGAAGATTTGGCCTGGGTAAGGTATTTCGCATTCTTGGCAGACATCACAGAAAAACTCGATGAACTAAATCGCCAGCTACAAAGCAAGGACAAGAACATCTTGGGAATTATGATTTCTGGGGTTCAGGCATTTTCTTAAAAAATTTTATTATTCGGAAAACAATCATAGTGGAGTTCGTGAAGTCAAACAATTCCCCTATCTGAAAGACAAGTTGAAAATACATTGCTCAGCACAACCCTATTGCCGTAAAACAAAAACATAAATATTTCAAGTTAAAAATAGTTATTTAAAAAACCATCTCAAGTTGCAACTCGTTTTATGGATATCGACAATGAAAAATGTTAAATTTGTGCCAGGCAACGCTTTAAAGTAGACATCCCTGCAAAATAAATTGAGCTCATTTGCTATTGACAATTATTTGGCATCGAAATATTTCTTCTCAAGCTAAGGGATAATTTGGCCTCTTATGGCCAAGGAAAATTAAGCCGCTTTGGGTCAGGTTTCAGAACGAGCGAAGCCATTGTTCACCTCTACATATACACTGGAGAGCCGAAAAAAATGGTATAGGCATGCGTATGCAAATAACAGAGGTATGAAACCAATCAGAGTAACACGATGCGGTCAGCAGTTCCTATATAAGACAACAAGCGTCTGGCACAGTTGCTAGATCGGTTATCGCTGCTACAATGGCAGGTTATCAAGATTTAAATGCGTTTGAACGTGGTGGTATAGTCGGCGCGCGAGAGATAGGACATAGTATCTCCGAGGTAGCGATAAAATTTGTATTTTCGCGTACGATCATTTCACGAGTGTACCGTGAATATCAGGAATCATGAAAAACATCAAATATTCGACATCACTCCGGCCGGAAAAATATCGTGAACAAACGGGACAAACGACGAATGACGAGAATCATTAAACGTGACAGACGTGCAACCCTTTCTCAAATTGGTGCAGATTTCAATGCTGGGGCATCAAGTGGCAGCGTGCGAACTATTTAACGGACCATCATTGATATGGGCATCGGATCCGACGGTCCACTCGTGTACCTTTGTTGACTGCACGATACAAAGCTTTACGCTTCGCCTGGGCACGCCAACACCGCCGTTGGACTGTTGATGACTGGAAATACATTGCCTGGCCTGACGAATCTCGTTCCCAATTGTATCAGGTGGATAGACGTGTACGGGTATGGAGACATCCTCATAAATCCATGGACCCTTCATGTCAACAGGGGACTGTTTAAGCTATTGGAGGCTCTGCCATAGTATGGGGCGTGTGCAGTTGGCGTTAAATGGGACCCCTTATAAATCNATCCGACGGTCCACTCGTGTACCTTTGTTGACTGCACGATA
Organism: Clitarchus hookeri; assembly: GCA_002778355.1. Taxonomy (NCBI): domain Eukaryota; kingdom Metazoa; phylum Arthropoda; class Insecta; order Phasmatodea; family Phasmatidae; genus Clitarchus; species Clitarchus hookeri. The sequence goes on from NQII01008137.1 coordinate 66,295, forward strand.
CAAAGCTTTACGCTTCGCCTGGGCACGCCAACACCGCCGTTGGACTGTTGATGACTGGAAACACATTGCCTGGCCTGACGAATCTCGTTCCCAATTGTATCAGGTGGATAGACGTGTACGGGTATGGAGACATCCTCATAAATCCATGGACCCTTCATGTCAACAGGGGACTGTTCAAGCTATTGGAGGCTCTGTCATGGTATGGGGCGTGTGCAGTTGGCGTTAAATGGGACCCCTTATACGTCTAGATACTATTCTGAAAGGAGACATATACATAAGCATCCTGTCCGATCACGTGCACCCATTCATGTCCATAGTGCATTCTGAAGGACGTGGACAGTTCCAGCAGAACAATGCGACACCCCACACGTCGAGAGTTGCAACCGAGTTGCTTCAGAAACACTCTTCTGACTTTAGAAACTTCCATTGGCCACCTAAGTCACCAGACATTAACATTATTGAGCATATCTGGGATTCCTTGCAACATAATGTTCAGAAGAGATCTCCGCCANTAAGTCACCAGACATTAACATTATTGAGCATATCTGGGATTCCTTGCAACATAATGTTCAGAAGAGATCTCCGCCACCTCTCACTCCTATGGATTTGTGGACTGCCGTGCAGGATTCATGGTGTGAATTGCCTCCTGCATACCTTCAGACATAAGTCGAGTGCATGCCACATCGTCTTGTGGCNTGCAGGATTCATGGTGTGAATTGCCTCCTGCATACCTTCAGACATAAGTCGAGTGCATGCCACATCGTCTTGTGGCACGTTTGCTTGCTCGCGGGGGCCCTACGTGATATTAGACTGGTATACATGTTTTTTTGGCTCTTCAGTTTATATGCAAGGCTTCTTTTAGAACATGAAAATTATTTAAAGCANGACTGGTATACATGTTTTTTTGGCTCTTCAGTTTATATGCAAGGCTTCTTTTAGAACATGAAAATTATTTAAAGCACATTCAGAGACAGACTTGCCGATGAAAATATAGACAACTGCATCCGGATGACTGTAAGTAACTAAATAGGCCCCTATCCAACATAAATATATGTATTGTGCGTGAAAGTGAATGTCACCTTTTCGCTGAGAACCAATTTTGATAATGATTAGGACAGTAAGNAATATATGTATTGTGCGTGAAAGTGAATGTCACCTTTTCGCTGAGAACCAATTTTGATAATGATTAGGACAGTAAGTTGTCTGATTTTACGGTTTTCTTTGGAAAAATATGGTTACATGCCCTAATGTTATCGTTAATAATTTGATAATTGGTATGAAAATATAACAAAAAATTAGTATTTCATTACATTTCAATGTTTCTTTTATGACTCGGGGATTCCTCGTCAGGAGGTCTTCGTAGTTTAACATTTAATTTCATTTATGAGAAGTAACTCTATGGCTCGGGGAGTTTGGCGAACTCTTTGTTGCACCATGTCTAGGTCATTGGCGTAAGCTGACTGCGGGTTCACAGTCACAANCGGGGAGTTTGGCGAACTCTTTGTTGCACCATGTCTAGGTCATTGGCGTAAGCTGACTGCGGGTTCACAGTCACATGCTAAGCTGCGCTTAACACCAGAGCAGATACGGATACGTTTGGTGAGGTGTTAGAAGAGGGAGACATGTAGTTATAACGAGTGGCGTCGCATTATGTTCAATGATGGATGGAAAATTTTCGGAAATTATCTTAAGGGCAACCTAAACTTTAAATACGCGTACACTCCTGTTACTTTTGCAATTCCGTAAAGTTTATCGAACAATACCTGGAAAACTATGAGTAAATGAAACCTAGTAATGAAACAAGTACCGAATATATTTTTGCTCCATAAATAGGGCTTATACATCTTCTAATTATAATGATTTTAAATTATTTCTGCAGTAATATAAATGATTAATATTACTAATGCAATTTCTTGTGCTAAAAAATATTGATACAAGATGCCTGAGGGGGGGATCTGATTTCGTGAATGATGGAAACCTAATGAAAATGAAATAACTACTTTCGATTTTAATTTATTCATACAACAATCATTTACAGCATTAATCTATCTGTTTCTACTATTACTCTTCTTATTTCTCAGCGAGTCCAATATTAAATGTATAGTTTACTCTAATTAACGTCCTTCTTAATGCCTATGTTCAGTTGTGGTAAATTAACTCATACTCATCATTAACATACTCTCAATCTGTCTGTTGTCATTATCTGTAATGTCTTTCACTCACGCACCAATCCAAAAGTCCAGCCTGACAGTCGTACTGTTCACTGCACTGATGCTCGCAGTTGCAAGTTTTCATCCCGCTGGTCACTTCTCTTTNCCAGCCTGACAGTCGTACTGTTCACTGCACTGATGCTCGCAGTTGCAAGTTTTCATCCCGCTGGTCACTTCTCTTTCCACTCGTTTAGCTCGTCTTCTATCGCTAAAACACCAAGCATTCATCCAATCAACAACTGTAATATCGCAGGTCCATCGAACTCTTTATACTCTGCTGGCCTTGACCTAGACAGTTCGACGCACACCGTGACACTCTTGGAGAAACCAGGGCAGTAAACCACTAACAAATTCTTCAGATAAATACAGAAACTCAATACAACTAAGGTCAGTAGCACGCACCGCAAAATGGATTATCGTGTCGGCTCGCTTTTTGGTAACAGATACGCTGTTCCTGATTAATGCTCGCTTGTCATTCAAAAACGAGCTGTCGCGATAAGCCTTTTCGGCTCGCACGCCCCTGACCTTCAGTAGAGAGCATTTANCTTGTCATTCAAAAACGAGCTGTCGCGATAAGCCTTTTCGGCTCGCACGCCCCTGACCTTCAGTAGAGAGCATTTCTGCGTTTATCTGAATACTGTTCCGGATTAATAACCGAGTTTCTCTCAGCGTGACTTGGAATGCCACGATCCTTCCAAGGCAAGGCCAGCGACTATAGAAGCACTTCGGGTCTCCGAGCAAGTTTGTTGATAAGTGTCTGGAGTTTTAGCGATAGATGACGAGCGAGAAGAGAAAAGATTGGCGAAAGAGGTAAGCAGTGGGAGGAAAATATGCGACTGCGAGCATCGGCGCAGTGAAGAGTGCGACGGACAGTCTGGACTACTGGACTGGATGCATGAGTGAAAGACATTACAAGTAATAGCAACAGACGGATTGAAAATGTGTTAAGATAAGTGTGAGTTCATTGACTATAACCAAGCAGATATTGAGAAGGACTTTGATTAGGGTTGTGATAGACATTGAAAACTGTACTCTCTGAGAGATAAAAAGAGAAATAGTGAAGATAGATAGAGTCATGCTGTAACTATTGGCTCTGTGAATAAATTAAAATCAAATATAATTCTTGCATTTTTTTATGATCTCCATTCCTCACGAACACGGATAAACCGTACAGGCATATTGTAACAATACTTGGTCATTAGTACTAGCCACAGTTAACATCTTAGAATATTTGGCTTTAAAACATTTATAATAATAAACCTTTCGTATAAAATAATGTTTATCTGCAGAGTCAATAAATGTGTTTAGTGTAAACCAGTATTTTCGTGAAGACATAACGTACGCGATTCCGAAAGGAAAATGTATGTTTGTCGCACCTAGAAGCGAGGTTTATCCGCGCATCTAACCAACCGTAACAGAACTCTTTTCTGTCGAAGCGGTGCTTGTTGTGGGGAAAGAAAAAGAGTGAGAAGGGAAGGCTTTCTCCTACATTTCCGCTGCAACTCGTGTGAAGCGTTCTTTCTCTTCGCTCAATAGCGTAAAGCGTGGAACTCAGGACGTCTGAACAGGCGCCGGTGGCGGGGGTAAAATGGACTCGCTCGCGCATGTGATCGAGAAAGGACTCAGCTACCAACAGAGATGAAGAGGTGTACTGTATTCGCGGTTTCTTCACAGATTTTGAATCAAAACTTTGAAAGAAAAAAAACATCCCATATATGACGTGTTTGGTTGCTTCCTAAATATGTCATGTATGACAAGTATTTTATGCTTGTATTAACATAAAAATACCTCATTTTTGTTAAATAAAATGTTTACATATATTTTTTCCCATAAGTTAAAATTTTTAATTTTATAACNAAAAATACCTCATTTTTGTTAAATAAAATGTTTACATATATTTTTTCCCATAAGTTAAAATTTTTAATTTTATAACTGATATGAATAAAAACAGAAAGAAAATAGGCGTGTTGGTAATAATTGTAAGGAATAGTTCTTATGCAAATTATAATTACACTAAGTGCGCACGAATGCGGTGCGTTGGCCTTCTGGGGTAGTTTTCTAAGTATTGTTTGCATGAAGTGGAAGAATATTATGTAAGTAGTACTTTAGCAGGGCNGGCCTTCTGGGGTAGTTTTCTAAGTATTGTTTGCATGAAGTGGAAGAATATTATGTAAGTAGTACTTTAGCAGGGGTTCGCAAAAGTTGGAAAACAGTGAATAGATTATCAATTTCGTACAGAGCATTTGCTACCAGAGATCGGTATGTTAGGACCATATCACCTCGTACAGACGAATCATATTGTATATTCNGTACAGAGCATTTGCTACCAGAGATCGGTATGTTAGGACCATATCACCTCGTACAGACGAATCATATTGTATATTCATTTTACAATTTTCTATAATTTATTTGATTGCTGCATTCATTTATTCGTTGGGTTCCCCAGTTATAAGTATTACAGGTAGATAAGCTGTTTTCTACCAAACACATGCTATTCTTAAATATTATTATATATATTCAATTTGCAAGTAGATTTATGATTCACTTTGCATGTATATTTACTATTCACTTTGCAAGTATATTTGTTATTCACTTTGCAATTATATAGAATTGATTTTGAAATTTTGGTAATTATCTCTTAATGATTTTTGGTTGCATATGTAGTGAAATGGTATTGTAATTAAAAGAAAATATACTGTTTAACAGGTTTAATTTATATTTACAACCAGACAAACCCACACAAGTACATCAGTGCTTACAGGCATTTGTATGTATCAAGGCACTGCGTACAATCATCAGAAAAAAATGNAACCCACACAAGTACATCAGTGCTTACAGGCATTTGTATGTATCAAGGCACTGCGTACAATCATCAGAAAAAAATTAATTTAATACTAAAATTAATAATATCTATGATGTAAATGTACCTCACATAAGTCTTAATAGTTTCTCCCGAACAATTTAATAAAAACAGGGATAAAAATAAACAAATACACACAAGTTATTTTTATACTTTATTTTTATTTTGCAGACTTGTAACAAACCATAATAATAGTTACACACTTGAACTCATTCTTCATTTGACAAATAAATTGTGATTTTGTCCTATTGCAAATAGGCAGGAATGTGTTTGTAGACAGATTGTATTTCATATCGTGCATATGCGAGAAGGAATTATTTAATCAGGTATGCAACCTCGGTATCTTTGCTAAGTGCTGCAAGTGATTTAATCTTTCCATTCACAATAGATGATAAAATTTACGTCTACTAGAACAGCATCCCATTATTTTCACTTCACCCTCTCGACAAGAGAAATAAGTTCGGGATTATTTGTAGTGGTACAAGCGGTTTTTATAGACCGATTATATGCAGGAGGTTACACGCACATAATTATTAATTCCAAACCAGAATTGATCATTCTCTTATCAAACACACGGGCTGCCTACAACAACGATATCTTGAGTATGTTCGATGGTACTGTGGTCCTCTCCTGCGACCCATGTTCTAGATGGTTTCCTGTCACAATATGCTTGAACAGTATCGAGATGGTGGACAGATGCAATGTGATTACCAGTCCACTGATCCACACCCAAGTGCCATGTCCTAGATGAAGGACAAACATAATATCACTACTGATTCACATCAAGAGACAAAATGGTTGGGCAGAAACGAGATGGGTGATGAGAAAAAAAAGTGTATGAGTGCAATGTCGGTGAAAAATATCGGCTGCCGAACACTTGTAACGGCGAAAATGTTCGTGATTATATATTTTTAGCATTTACAATGTTCAGTGTCTCAGACACATTTAGTGGTATAGATTTTGTAACAAAATGCCTGCGGCTGCAAATAATTAGGCTTTAATAAAATTTTATTCAATTGCGACACTTTGCTTACATATAGCCTATAGTTTTCAATTCTTCAGTCACAGCTATTTTCTATTAAGTCCAATATACCGTCGGGACATAGTCATGAAGACGTCGATTCCGATATTGTTGAATTCACCTTAAAAATATGCGCTAGTATACATGCAACAGAGTGTACTTAGGTCTCTAAATTAAAAAACTTAAGAATTAAATAAATAAAGTATTTTATTTATAAATATATTTGTACATAACATCGTATTCGAACAAGTTTTGAAATTATTCCCGACCGACAACGCATCATGCACTATAGTTATGTTTGCAAAATTCGTCACTACATTTTGGGCATTCCTCTTTAAACACAATGTAGAAACTGTCGTAGGAAGTCAAGTAATCTACAATTCTGCCTTCATATTCGAATTTTTTTTAAATGCTAGTCTATATATATAACACAATAAGAGTTTAATTTTTTTTTAATACGTAACCTATTTTATAATCATATGGGTACTCAACATATTATTCTAAGTTTCTTCAAAATATACATGGTTGTAGAATGTCAAATACTATAGTTAACTTTAAAAACATTTCATGTAATACCTGTGATGAGAATTTGTTGATTATATCTTGAATGGGTGTAGAATGGCTGTCAACTATGCTTATAAGAAGGTTAAAGTCATAACTAACCACGTCACCTTGATTAATTTCAGGAGACCTCTACCTCTGATACATATTTGACAGCTATTACTTAAATGGTTCAAAAATAGCGGCCAAATATGATAAGAAGGCTTGAGGTAAAACTTTCATTTTCACCTTAATCTAGATCATGAGTCGTATCTATGATGTCTATAGCTCTAATAGATTGAAAATTATAGTCAAATATGTTTATAAGAATGCTTAGTGCATAATGAGCAATAAACATTTTGGTCTAGGTCATGGACAGTATCTATGAAATGTATTTGATGACTACATCCTCAATAAGTAGAAAATGGTAGTCAGAAATGCTGACAAGGAAGCTCAAGACATAATTGACAAAATGGCTTTGATATGAATTTCATTGCTATAAATTCGAGGAATGCAAAATTGTGTCAATTTACGCTTATTAAAAAGGATTAAGGCATAATTAAATTTTCATCTTGGTTAGACTTGTAATGATATGAAAAGTTCAAAATTCCATGTGTCTAAATCCAGCAGTCGTTGAATGATATCCTGCTGTGCTTATAACTTCGTACATTTCCGACATAGGCATAATGCACCTAAAACACTATCTGAGGTAAAGACACTACCGTTTTGTATTCCCTTCTAAGGAACATTACATAATTACTTCAAAAAAACCAAAAATCATGGCTATAATTACCAAAGTCAATATGGCAACGAACACATGCAAATAATCAACGTTTATGAGGTCACATTACCATTCGACTTGGAAACACAAGCCCGAAAATATATAACACTTGCTATATTAACATACAAAATGTTATGCATATAAAATTCAATATGGTGCTGATCAATGATTCATAATCATGTTTTCTGATATAATATTCGAATACTCTATTAAAATAGGAATGTAGAGTCATGCTGCTATAAACATTATTTTAAAATTAAATAAAAACGTATTTATTTAAATACATGACTTTTATTTATAAAATTATACTTTTCATAATCTATGGTTGCGGCATCATATACTTCGTCTAGACAATACGAATCTACAGACACATTGCTTGGCATAATCTTTAATATAATTTTTAAAGTTAAATCAAATATATTACATTAACTGCATAACTTTTAATTATGAAATGCTTTATTTTTGTATAATTTACGAATGTTACATCATAATAAAAATTTGTTTTTGAAAATACAAATCCGCAGACAGGTAGCTCGATAAACTTTTGTCTGTAAGTTTAGAAGTTAACCTCTTACTTATAAAATTATGCATTTTCAGTGTCTTGTCAACATGACTGTTGAAGAAGTTGACAGGTTATTTATATATATATATATGCATAATTTAGACTTGTACTGGCACATGTCCTGGTGGCTCAGATGGGAAATGGTGGTCAATCATGCTTATAAGTGGACTTATGGTATAATTGACCCCACCACCCCGATCGTTGTCGGGAGCGAAGCCTGTTATATTAATTTGGAAGCTATGTCTTAAACTGTTCGGAATTTGTGGCCAACTATGCTTTTAAGAGTGCTTAAAGTATACTTGGCCCATCACTCTATTCGTCGTCAGGGGTCATGCCTATGATATAATTTTGGTAGGTATATCTTAAACAGTTCCGAAATTATGGCTTACTATGCTTATAAGTTCGTGGGAGTCGGATATGTATATACTGTACTAGTACAAAAGAAAAAAATTTATACCAAAATTAAAGAGTACTTGGCATGTTTAAGTTCATTCAAAATATTGGATCCAAAATGGTGGCTGATCCACGAATACACTGCCAGATGTCATTATTTTCAAATGTAAGATAACTATGCCTACAAAAGTACTTGGAGGGTTAACAAATTTATGTTATCAGATTGCATAACGGCACCTACATACAGAATTTCGAGGACCTAACCTAGATTGTTTGTGATTTATGCATAAAACTAGGCTTATGAGCTGATTACATCTTCAAATTTACTTTTCATTACCTTACTAATGGACATATCCCAAGGATTATTTATATATACACATCAATTAGACCTGTACTGGCAACCATGTCCTGGTGATTCATTCTACTAGGGTGTCTGTCTATCAATCCAAGGTCCGGCAATTTGCCGCTCCTCACCGTCACAGGTTTTTTATACTGTATTAAAACATATAATGTATATAGAGGCGAGTGCCTGCATACAGCACATGGAACATCGCATTTAGCCTCCAGCCAACATCATCACTCTCAGCAGCCGATGATGACATCAAGCGACATAAGTACTGCCTAGTAGAACGTGTGGGAACAAAGATGGCTCCCTGGTAGGCAATGAAAGAAACTTCCAAGATGGTAACTAGCACCCCCTAGCAGACAATCTTAGATCGAAGATGGTGGAAGACAAATCAAGATAGTGGCCTTGCGTGCTTCCTAACAACAGCTGATGCAAACAAAAGACAAGTGTAAACAAGATGTTGGACAAGATGGTGGACAGCAAAAACAAGATAGAAAATGTCAAAAACAATATGGCAGACTTAAAAACAAAATGGTGGACTTAAATCAAGATAGCAGACTCAAAAACAAGATGACAGACTCAATAACCAGATGGCAAACTAAAAAGGTCAAGGTCATCAAGATGGCGGATCTAAGATGGCGGCAACTCCGCTGTTAGAATGCACAATTCCACAGTTTCCTAACATACAAAATCGTACTGCTGTATCCAAATATCATTTAAAAACAATCTCATTTAGTAAAGCATATCAGATTTAGTCAAAGACTTAAGAGTATGACCATATTCTGATTTTTCGTAATAGGTACACCATCTGGCGTGTACCTGAGTGAGATTACGACGCTCCTTGTTATTCTAATTAGGTGTCATAGTGTGGTGTAATCTTTTTCTTTCCATAATTGTTAACTGAGAGTGATGTTTCAAAAATCTAGCGAAGTAGGCCAGAATAAAGTACGTAATTCAATAATGCTTTCAAAATCTAAGAGCATAAATGCGCTATATTGAAATCAAATAGGTTCAGTTTTCGAATTATATTTCTTCAAATATATTATCATTTACGCTTTTGTCACTCTGTTCTGTTGGATTATTATGCAGTGATATAGAAAATATTTTCTTTATTATGAAGTGTTAGGTCAGTCACATGTACATTTGCAGCTAAAATTGTGTTTATTTAAACAAACGTGTTTCTATATTGTAATATACACCGAAATTATGTCTCATTGTTACAAATAATTTCCAATGACCACCAGAATTATAGTTTTCTGAAATATCAATCAGAGAAATATACGAGTATGCTATTTTCAACACGTCACTGTATACATCCAAAACACTCCGCGAAAGATGTTTGTGTACGAGAAAAAAAATGCCAATGTTCGCATGGCATTAAAGAATTTTTTGATCCTTACCGAAATAAAAAAAAAACTATGAAAATGAGCTTCAAAATTTTAATGACCGAAAATATAACTAATTACACATTCAACCCTATTCCACGCGATAGCCGTTAAATTTTTGTTGAGTGAGCAGACATTCGCCGAGTTTTCAGTAAAAATAAAAACAAGTGCACGATACCACAGGTTCTTAACTGGGAATGCATGGCAGGTAGACATGTATTAAGAATGTGTTAAGAGATTCACAAGATGCCGTTGAAGCATGAAGCAGTTACGAAAAAAGAAAGGCAGCTTTTCAAATACTATAAAGCAACAGAGATTCTTCTGACCAGCACAGTCATTTTTTTGCGTCGTGAAGTTGTTTGTGCTCGAGCTCGGTAGACGTCTAAGGAATCTGCGGCAANACCAGCACAGTCATTTTTTTGCGTCGTGAAGTTGTTTGTGCTCGAGCTCGGTAGACGTCTAAGGAATCTGCGGCAAGGAGAAGATGGGTGGTTTTCTGAAGGGGTTGGGCGGATGGTTCCGAACTTCGGACACGGTCCACGAGCACGGACGTTACCGACGCCGCGTCGGACAAAAGGGGTTCGAGGTCGATCGAAGTAGCGGACCGTTGAGCGCCGTCTGTCTGAAGTGTGATCGGGAGATGCTCTGGCTTTGCTCGGAACCCCTCATCGCAACCGTTCTGGAACGCCGGAGCGTCCAGCGGTCCACGACGTTACCTGTTACCTCCCAACAACTTGACGGTTAATTCACGACCACTCGCTTGCACGGGTTATTTCCACAGCAAGACTTACACCACGTTGCAGATAAGAAATACAGATGTACACACAAGCATGCACCAGAAAAATGTCTGAACACCGTTCGCCAATCAGCGTGAGACCGCGGTGCTCTAGTGGCTAAACCACTCGCCTTCCACCTAANAAATGTCTGAACACCGTTCGCCAATCAGCGTGAGACCGCGGTGCTCTAGTGGCTAAACCACTCGCCTTCCACCTAATCGAATCTGGTTCGATTCCCGGCGGGGTTGCACCCGGATTTTCGCACGTGGGAATCATGTCGGAGGATGCCGCTGGTCGGCGGTTTTTTATTTTCGGGGAGCTCTCGTTTTCTCCGCCCTCGCATTCCGGCGCTGCTCCATACTTACCTCACTTCACCATCATCGGTTCTCAAGACCTCGATGTTAAGGCACAGCTTTGCCTGTTATGCAGAAACTCATCGTTTTCGTGATATAATTTCAGTTTCAGAGACATTATTGACATTTTTTATCATAAAAAATGTACAATTTACTAGTTGTATACATATTTATCTCATGTTCACTGTGTGTGTTAATACCTGCTTGCAAAAAGCCAGGAACTTATAAATAAACTATATGTCACTGACTTTATACAACTAACAGATAACACAAATAAAATTAAGCAGAAAAATACTAAACCACTTGTAAAATGTAAATTTTCTGTGATCGTACATTGTCACTAATTACTATGAATCCGAAATTATTACGCGAAAACGACGAATTTCTGCAAAAGAAGTGAAGCCAAGAATTTTAACAGCCGCCCAAATCTCCCCGCTCTCCAATCAGCGTCTGGTAGCTAACTCGCCGGCCGCCAGCACGCTGTAGCCAATCAGACAAAACAGCCGTTAGCAGAGCCTCGCGCCGCCAATAAGCTACTATGTGCTTCGCGCTGGCGGCTGGAGATTCCGCCGTAAGGGACACGCTCATACACTGTGAAAAATGTTGCTGGTAAACTTCCTAACATGGAATGGAAGTATGTAACCTACTAGTGGTGTGGGACAGTTACCACACATTAGCATACAAATACGGGAGGGTATGGCACGACTACTGTTTGAGTTTGGTAAGGACAGTGCCCATTTGAGTAGATATAAAATGCCGATGCTAGCCCGGGTCCTGGCACACCATAGATTTTAACCATACGTTTTCAACCCA
>NQII01008138.1:0-60957 GCA_002778355.1 Clitarchus hookeri
ACAAGGATGTGCCCTGGCCTTGTGCAGGCGTGAGTCACGCAAGCCGCCGGCAGGCGACAGGAGTCCAGCAAAGTGCTGGAGGATGGTGCGCCGGCTTGTAACGTTATAAACAAATCTAATAGGTGGCCACTAATCTCAAGCGAATAAACCATCTTGCGAATCATCTGTTAAGGTGGCTGTCTTGTTGTCATAGGTGTCTAATTGTAAGCAATTGTGATTTTACTAATTAAAAAAATGTATTAAATATTTGAATGAAAATATTTTTGCAGGACCGGAATGAAATGAGATATTTTGATTCCAATTTATAAATTTGGTTCTTATATTATAAATGAGGTAGTTTAAAAATGTTTATGTCAGCAATAATCGCTGTAAGTATCCCTCTGTTTACGAATATTATTCTTCTGTAAGTCAGTGATTGAAAATATAATGGCAATGCTGTATCATTTATGAAATGATTGCCGCATAAAAACTTTATATTCACCGCTTAACATTCTGAATAAACAGATTATGCGCGAAGCTTGTATAAGCTATTTTCCATAGCCATCACAGCGCTTCCTTAAAGCCGAATGTTTCCTTGTACTAGGCGTTTAGGCGTTTCGCCTAAAATAGGAAAAAATCAAATAAATGCATATCCTAGAAGTACGTTATTGAGATTTATAATTGCAGGTAAATTTCTTTGTAGGCCTTAAAACCCCATTTTTGGTTGAGATCAAATTACACACCACTACGACTTCTTCAACGTGGCTGAAATATTCCAGAGTAAGCGAATCGTTATCGCCCGTTTCGCAAAACAAATAATCACATTACACTGAAAATACAGCAATGGAATCAAATATGGTCTTTTAATACGGTTCCCACGACACCTAGAAGCAAATGTTTTACGTTTTATGAATGGTAAGGCATTCACTAACGACGACTTTGTTAAGAGGATAGCTCGAGGAAAGATTGGTGGAAGAGATCGATATCCAGTAAATTGAAACAACACGCCAAGTTTTCAAACCAACGAGAGCAATTATAAATAAAGTGTTGGAATACGAGGAAAATACGTAGTAGAAAAGTCACGATGAACAGTGAAGAGGAGGTTATACTGGCCATTCCCCTTGAGAGATCACAGCAAACTAATGGTACTCTATATTAGGCTGTGCACGATGGCGTTATCAATGACAGGGACAGGAAGGCAATTGCTGCATTACTTCTTACAAAATTATCAGCTTCTGAGGCGATAGTGTGTAGTCTCTCAAGTTAATAGGCTGGATATACTTTCAAACGTCCTCAGTAGTTATGTCTGTTACTGGTGTGCATATAAATAAATGTTATTTTGTGGCAAGAAAATTGTATAAGTTTATTTACAGTCAGCCAATTGCATTGTTTTTGGTTCATGGTACATACTGTTACATATGGAATCAAGAGCCTGTAGGCCTTCGTTATTTTATATTTTTACGTAACGCTCGTAGCTAAATTGCCATCCCGTGCTACGACCACCCAATCGGTGGGGAAGAGGGATCATGGCCTTTTATCGCAGGTGGCCCAGCCATTCACCTGAAATTACTAAATCCAAAGCCCCAACCTGATTCACAAATACGGCCGAGAACACCCTTCCACAAGGTTCTGAGACCCTCACCCTCAGATACCAAGCGTGTGGTCTGGCCAGGGTTCTGTCCATACACCTAGTGTCTTACCAGGACACAACCGGAGATGGTGGCCGCTCACCACCCTGTCTTTCTTTGAGAGGGGGAATCTCTCCAGACCTCCTCCAGCATACAGAGTTAACCACTGCCAGCACGAGTCCAACCTCTAGCGCTCGGTACACCAGAGAAAACCTCTGGTGGGGCCAACGCGATCAGCCTATGCTCCCACCTATTTGCCATGGCACTGGTGGGTTTTCAATGTCCGACCACCCCACCAGCCACGCCCACCAGTAGAGATGGGCAGCATGCGATAGGCTCTGAATGGAAGATTTCCGTCCTTATCAAACTCTGTAGGTCAGGACCCGTAGGACACAGATTTCTTCCAATTTGTATCACCGTCACCATGCAATCGCTCCCATGCATCCACTGCAGCGTGAACTTTGATCGGACACTGACGTTTACCAGACNATGCGATAGGCTCTGAATGGAAGATTTCCGTCCTTATCAAACTCTGTAGGTCAGGACCCGTAGGACACAGATTTCTTCCAATTTGTATCACCGTCACCATGCAATCGCTCCCATGCATCCACTGCAGCGTGAACTTTGATCGGACACTGACGTTTACCAGACTCTAAAATTTCTTCACCACGAAATTCCAGAATTGGACCCCATCGGCCTGAATGCCAAGTGGTCCAACACCCCACCAAGTGGTTGGGCATAGGTACCAAATACCGGCCCAAGCCATCACGGCAGATAACTCTGACCAGCCACCAGGAAACTGGTTCCCATAGGGACACGGGTGGCGGTGTTCAGTTTGCGAAACCAAGGGGGGCACGAGCAGTCTTGGGTCGCCATGGGTGAATTGAGACTATAAGAGACTCATCACCCACCCTTTCGAGGGTAAAATGCGGTAACTAGGCTTGGCTACTATAGCATGGTACTGCCACACCAGCTCAAACGCCTGGAAACGATCCTCCAGAGGGAGTCACAGACCCATATCCCCCGGTTCTTGATACATCAGGCAAGCTCTGAGCGCAGTTAGTTAATATGTCTTTGAATCCCATATATTCAATTTATTTGTGTAAGGTTTTGTGTGGAAGCCACCTTCAAGATCTAACTTTCTTGGTAAAAAGGGGGTTAAATGCGCTTTTGAAAGCCTAACAAAACAAAAAGGTTTAGTAGAGCTTATTTAATTCTCTCGGTTCTTAAAATGCGTGGCAAATCTGTTTTAGTTAAAATATGTCTCACACGTTTTACTCAAAATATGAATATCATCAATTTGTTAGGTATATTTTCCATTATTTCTCTTATAAACAGAGTCCGCCACTTGGAATGTTCTCTATTGGCGTCGTTTGGTCATAGAGGGCGTGTTGTATTTTGGCATATAACTTAACGTGGCCGCCGAAAGGTGTGCAGAGCTCCAACAGAAAACGTTTTATTAAAAAACCGTCCACCGTGCCTAAGTGAGGTCTGCTTACGAATAGCACTAAGAAGCGTTACGCGTCCATACATGTTTTTCAGTGCCTCTATTTCTCCTAACAGGATGTTTATATGATAGTGAAAATGATTCAAACAGGCGTTTTCACGGTAATTCTTAGGTATGAACATTCCGGTACAAAACATTAAAAAATAATAGGGACGTGTATAAAACCTTATTTTTATTATTAGCTCATTTAATGGTAGGTCTCCGCTGAAACTCTCATAGTGGCGCGTTATCGACGGCAAGACTGCACGCCAGTTTAGTGCTTTGCGCTTAGAGGTGACGAGAGATTTGATTTTACATGTCTCGACCACCCCTAGCGCTTCCATACTGTTAGGCCTCAGACGTGCAAAATTCCTTGAACAAGGTAGCCACCTTAATACTTCAGATAATATCTGTGAATATATATTTGACAATATCGGTGACTAGAAATGTTAAAATATTGGGCGCTAAACTTTGAGTTGAGATCGGCGGTTAAAGCGAGGTGTTGAGTGCCGTGAAGGAGAAAAAATACGAAGAACTAACAGGGGAGGAATGCAAGGACGGGGGAAGCGGGAATGCCGCTGTTAATCCCACCGACCAATTACAACATACGTCACGTTTCCCATTGGACGTTGAAGGGGAAAAAAAGAGCACTTTCTTTTGGAAGAAATAGATTTAAGAACATAACACATTTCTTTACAAAAAAGTTGTACACGGTACACTTGCAGTCTTTCACAGCAAATAACAAAAGTAAATTTCTATATAGACTGTTTACAGTAAATTAATCATTTTTGATAGCGCTGCTTAGTAAATAATATTCTTTCATTTTATCCTTCCGCCGTAGGGAAATTTAGCAACGCCATGGACGTCGTCACTTTGTCCTTGCGTCAATAAATTGAATATGTCTACGCTTACAAATGCCCAGTTAATGGGCAGTAAATTTTTTCAAAGGTTAATATCAAAAGCTCTTACTTTATCGTGAATAGTCTATCGCTTGAGTACTGATTCAGAACAATTTTGTAAAGATGATAGGTGGGGGGCGGGTGTCCGTTTCAACTTTGGCCCTCAGCGGGAGATACTATCTGTGGGAGACTGGTGTTACGCGGCTCTGTGATCGTCGCAGATCCCATTGTCTAGGATATTCCGTCGTCGCCACGTAGTTTGGGCTGTCAGCGCCAGGCAGGACACGACGTCTGTGCTGAACAATGGCCGCAAGGGCTTCGCGTCAGATTCGCGAGCTTGGACAAGCTGCCGGCGACAGACAGAGAGGGAGGGTTGCGAAGTCACCAGAGATCTAGTTGTCTTGAGTTTAGGTGACCCCTTCCCTCCTTCTGTCGAGCCTTTCCCAATCGCCACCTCCAGCTCCTACCGCGCTACGTCATTAGTGCCCAGTCACTGTAACACTTCAGTGTTCAAGCATTTTTGCAAAGGTCTGCAGCCCTTGCTGTGTCCGCGGGTGGCACGTGTAGAAATTACAATAACTTCAGGTACATAGAAATTCAAATATAAAGCATACGATCCAGATTTTTATAACAGAATGCAACATTTCGTCACTTTAAATATGTTCCGTACACATCAAAAGGAATAAATATTTCATTCGAGACATGAAAGAGCGTTTATATTTCACAAATAAGTTCGCGGGGCTCATGATATAAAACAGCGAGCCTCTTGTTGAAAACCACTGCTACAGAAGGAACGAAGCAGCGTTGGCTGCTGTTCGCGGTATAAGCGCTATTAATGAAACATTTGGAAGAAATCACTGCTCGCCATAGGTGCAGAGTACAGACCATGGGGTAAAGGAAGGAGAACGACTGTCCTTCCAATTTTCCGCCAGCAGTGACGTTGAACAATAACACCACCCCCACCTCCCCTGCTCGGAACCCCCTTCCATGAGTGCTCGACGACAAGTTCAGTGTGTTTATAATAATAAAAACATATAATACACTTCCAGCTCCGTTATTTTCCAAAGGTAATATTTTTATTATATTGTATTTTACTACATTTCGGTATTGTGTTCTCTTAAAAATGTGAAACTCGTGTTTTTTTATATATATTAGAATACATTAAAATAATTGTAACATTCTTCCTTAACTTGAGGCACCAACATCCAATGCACTCTAAGAGAGAGAAAGAGAGAAAGAGTGATAAAATCGAAATGAACGTGGTTGTCGTTACAGCAAGTTTGAGACATGCCCTCTCTGTGGAAACAAGTCGGTGCTAAGATACGTGTACGAGGTGATCAAAAACAAACACCGACAACACTTGATATGTCGTGCGGGACTGCTAAACCGAAAGATTTCAAGAGGGGACACATGTCAGGAAAGTATGATTTGGGTGTTGTGAGGTGACCAAGTTTGACGACACTCCGGATATGGACATAGTTGTACGTTCTTCACTGTGTCACGAAACTACCATCCCACCCAACAAGAGAAGTAATTTACAAAAGGGGTTAGAATTGTCAAGTACCTACTTGATTACAGAGGCAACATCGGTGGGTCAGGATTGACGTTCATGGCTGTGTGTTCAGTTGTTCAGTCGCTGCGTGGGTACGGGTGATACGGTCCACCTCTGATGGCGCAGGAGTCTCATACACCATGTCTTTCATGGTTCCCCAAAGACAATAGTCGAGAGGTGTCGGATCTGGTGATCATGTTCTTTAAATATGAATGAGATATTTCAATCTTTACAATAATCTCTCTGAATCTTTAGTTAATGAGCCCTTATTTACCGGCGAATCAATGGGCTGATCTGAGATTTTACCGCCCGACCTATGCAATTCGCTTGGAAACACTATAAATCACTGTTCAATAAGTACATACACGCAACTAAAATTATGAGTAGAATTTTACTGATTCAAGTCGAGCAGTGTTAGATCTTCTGTAGTCCATTCGCTGATTTGGAGCATTAACTGTTTATATTTTTGAGAGTGTTTTTCCGGGAGAAGGCCTTCTCTTGAAAAATTATCGGTTTGCAGTCCAGCACAACATACTCAGCTTTGTCGATGTCGTTTTGAATCATCCCGTGTTCTGCATTGCACACTTCCATGCTGGCCCATAGTTGACAAACATTCATGAAAATAATTTCTAATTTGGCGTGGTACATAAGTTAATCCTAATGTCAGATGGATCCTACATATTTTTGGAAGGCAACATATTCGAAAAAGAGCCACTTCTTTTTTTCCCTTTTTTTCACCTTTTTGAGCAACTGTTTTGCAATATTGGTGTATTTATGTCGCATATCTCGCACAGCAATGACATATAATAATTTTATGACATCATAAATAGCATGGCAGAAAAAGATCACTCTAATTAAATATAATTCCATGTTTATAATGAGAACAGTTTTATTGTATTTTTCTTTCTTTGTTTTCCTCTATTGACTTCCATGAAATTGTAAACTTCTATTAAACTCTATAGTAATAATTTATGTTATTTGCACCCTTAGCAAGCCAAGTGAATATTTATTGAGTTGGACTCATTATAGAATAAATTTGTAATTTGGCGAATCATTTGCATTCCTAACAATTATGCGTTTTCACTTTTTTAACACGCGAATGAAGTGATCATGTCCGTGAATAATAGTAATTTTACATATTATGGAAAAAATAAAAGGAAAATATATATTCATAATGATAGCGGAAGTAGAAAAAGTTTTTCATATATGAGATATTTAGTAAACAAACAAACATGTAATAAACAGGGATAATTTGAAACGGTTTCATTTGAAATGTTAGAACACACCATGTGCAGACTATAGCATTAGTTAGTTTGCTCGACGCCCAATGCCTTAGCGAGAACTTTTAAGCTTTGAGGGTACCGTTTGTATGTTTGTATTGCTAGGAAAAGAACTCTAAGAAACACCGAGAAAAAAAATATCGCAGCTTTTGTTTCTTTAGAAAGATTATTTAATTTCAATGCTGAGAATGTGGTGCAGTTTGCCAACCGTCAGATATGCCTACCTCTCGTGTTGAAGGTAACCGAACAACTTCAGATAATCTAGTGGACATCAAATTGGAAAAAAAAAATTATAAAAAAAAAAATATATATATATTTTCAAAACCTAATTGTCCTGCATCCTATATTAGTTTAAACTTTAAGAAACTTGTTAATCTAGTAATACAGGTTACTTAATGTCGTCTTTTCACGACGAGATATTCAATGGGAAATCCGCATGGGGCTGTGTCTGAGAGACGACCGAGCTGGGTTTTACGTTGGCGGGTATTTTCTTTGGGATATCGGAATGAAATGAACGTTACGAAGTATGTAATTTGCTTCAAGGCCGCTGCTTAATTGGAACTTTGAGTCTGAGAAGCAAACGAGCGATAAGGGCCACCCTGACACGCGTACATAGTGCCCCGTCACCCGTACGTGCAAGACTCTGAATTGGCGTGCAGCGTTTCCGTCGTGCTGCGTGTGGTCGTCCGACTTTAAGCCGTGTATTGTTGGTAAGTCAGAAGGAAAGTTCACTAACGTCCCTACAATAGTTTCACATGGTTCCGACCAGTAAATCATCAGATACAGCANAAGTCAGAAGGAAAGTTCACTAACGTCCCTACAATAGTTTCACATGGTTCCGACCAGTAAATCATCAGATACAGCAGTGTCAAAAAGCCGTTTTTAGCTATGTCGGAGGTTTCGGGAATAACATTTTTAATGTGCCTGATGTATTTAGATTATTATTCGTACCTCGTCTGAAGCGTGTATGCTTTTCGTACATCGGTGTAATTGGAACACGTTTAGTGGTTTCGTAAAAATACGTGGATTTCAAACACTGTGTAATGCAGTCCAGGTAGACGGTGCCCTTAATGGCTAAAATTGACTGATCTAGACGAGATATGTTGTTTAGCAGCAAAATCAGCGCGCTGGCACTTCGGAGTCGCTAGATATCCTGCCAGGACATTCTCGCCACCACCTGAAATCTCCGCACAGCCACCCTCACCTGGTCCATTAGCGGCGCCAACTCTACGTCACGCTCGCATCTTTGTCGTACGCACTATCGAACGAGACCACACTTATTACATTCGTTATATTAGTCACACAGTTACAGTGACGGAGGNTTTGTCGTACGCACTATCGAACGAGACCACACTTATTACATTCGTTATATTAGTCACACAGTTACAGTGACGGAGTGGATCCCCCTGCAAACGTTAAATCGCCGTTTTAGTTCCGGTACTCCATGTGTCGGTCCGGTTTTAAAAGTGTATTCACGTCAAACATTATCAGACAACACTGATTCTGTCCATTTGAAACTCTTTGTGGTGTTATAATGCTCACGTGTGACCAGATACTGCAATAGTGCCCGAGATTGAATGTAGATTANTTGAAACTCTTTGTGGTGTTATAATGCTCACGTGTGACCAGATACTGCAATAGTGCCCGAGATTGAATGTAGATTACCAGAACTGCAATGTAGTATAAGGACCATGCACATAACTGATCCATTTACGGACTTTCTTGACAATGAACTCAGCACTAAGAAAGTCTAAGCCAAGGTCATCGACAGTCTGATACATTTAATGCCGTTAACGGCCATTGCTAGTGAGTGTTTCCCAAATCTCAAGAAACGATATTTTTATAAAATGTATGTATTTTGCTCGATGTTGCTATGATTTTCTTTGCATATGAACGACCTTTTACCAGTAGTATACGTAGGTAATCCGCAAGTTCTCGCTGTTAGGTTTGTTTTAGAATGTCGTAGATTTTTAACTACCTTAAATATACTAGGTTTGATTTTCACTGGACTGGAGTTCGAGGTTCGACACTCACACGCGTTGAACTTGTGCTGCAATACTGGAGTTTAACTTTCGCTGGGCAATTCGCAAAATAAGGATGAAGCGAAAGCCCGGTTTAACGCCGTAGCGCGTGACGTTAATTTGAAGTTTCAGTTGCCGTCGCCTTACATGAGCTTTATGTGATATTTGACTGAGATATATTTGCACGCACGTAAGTTTTGAGTGGGTTGGAAGTTCGTCATTCAGTACAGTAAGGGAACTAACTGTTCTAATAGTGAAAGCAATCTCTTATTCTAGGAGTCAGTAACTCAATGTTATTCGTCAGTTATAAGAGTTCCTGAATGCAGACTCATGTTGCCATCATCTGAGCTGGACCCGAGGCAACTACTGTGCCACCACGTCACTCGTGAAACTTTACTCTTTTTCAATAACATAACTTCATCGGATATCGAACGTTTTAATATTACTTTAAATTAAAATATAACCATGTACCCAGTGAAATATAATCCATCATGATGAACATGCTCGTTTGCAACAATTACTTGTATTCCGCAGAAATCCCAAAATTTAACGCAAAACCTTCGAAACGAAAGTAAACATTTGAAACACAAATTTTTGTGGGTATTTTGTTTTTATTTGGTTTCGTACGAATTACAAAAAACTGTTGTAATTGTGTATTTACAAATTATATATTTCACATAATCACTTATCTTTGTTGAAAGAATCATTTGAAAATTAAAATATGCATAATATTTTAAGTAGTCAAGTCGGAATGAAACTAAAATTAATCCTGATAATTTTAATTATTTGGTATTCAACTACGTTACTCAGTTTAAAGCGTTCGATAGAATATTGGTAAAACAAAAGTGCATCTTAAAATAGAGAACATAGTTATTCATAAATCTCTTAGAGCATCGATGCACGATACAGAATGAAAAAATACTTAATAATGACGTTAACATTGTGAGTTATAACTACTCAGTGTCTCTAAAACGNGCACGATACAGAATGAAAAAATACTTAATAATGACGTTAACATTGTGAGTTATAACTACTCAGTGTCTCTAAAACTCCTTAAGTTTCTTTATTTTCTGCCAAAACACCTATATTTATTCCGGATAGTTTTTTGTTGAATTATGGGCAGATGTTGCAGGAATATTGTTCAAAGTATTTTTTTTTCTGATGGTCTTTATTTATCAGAACATTAGCTTTCTTATACTCTCTGTGATTAGCTTACTATGTAGATNTTTTTTTTTCTGATGGTCTTTATTTATCAGAACATTAGCTTTCTTATACTCTCTGTGATTAGCTTACTATGTAGATCATTAAATAAATGTGGAAATTAATTATATTATTTCATTGAATTACTTTTTTATTTAAATTCTGTGATATTTCGTTTATAAGAATGATGATGTTATTATTTCTAGGTGAAAATTCATTTTAAAAAGTAGATATATTATTATTTTACATTTTTCTGTTTGAATGGAAGAGGTGCCAATGCAGTGGTTATCATAGGTTGACAAACTACTCCTAGTGGAAGCTGTTCATTTGTCAGTCTACACCTAGTGGTCCATGGTGGATTGACAGTCTGCACCTAATGGTGTTTGTTGGGTTGAGATTCTACACCTAGTGGCCATTATGGGTTGAGAGACTACACCTAGAGGTCTGCCTTGGGTGGAAAGTCTGCACCTTGTGGCCAAGTTGGGTTCACAGATAACACCTTCCGGTCCATGTTGGATTGACAGACTACACCTAGTGATCTCTATTAGGTTGACAGTCTACATATAGTGAGTGGCCTGTGTTGGGTTGAGCGACTACACCTAGTTGTCCGTATTAAGTTGAGAGACTACATCTAGTGATCATGTTGGTACCAAGTTGGCACCAAGTGGTACGTGTTGGAAGTCCAACCGAATATGAGTACGAAATTTAATCACTGCGCCCCCTCCCTCAGTAGGAAGTATTACAAATATTTCAATTATTGATATTAATAATAACAATGCTATGACCGTTTGATTTATATAGAAACAATATTTTAGAATACTTTTTTGTACCTAAAGATATTTATTTGTAACACAAATTTATTTTATTTATTTTTAAAATATTGGTTTTAGTGAAGTAGATGACAACTGTAATGGATGCTTCCTAAACAAAAAAAGAACCACATTTTGCCAGGTATTACTGGCAATTACACAAGGTATCCACTCATCATTATGTGGTTTTTCCTATAAGAAAGAGAGTCTTAAATGAAAACCACAAAATCTTTCCATTTCAGATGTAGCATGTAGTAGACACTCTCGACTGGACGGCAAAAATGTTTGTAAATGTCAAGTTTCCCACTTCAATATGGACTGCATTTTAAAAATTGAAGTGATGACAACTAAACAATGAATATATTATTCGCTGTTTGAGGTTATCGCTGTAATTTATTGAAGTTTGTTGGACATAAATGGCTATTGTTGAAAATAGTGGTGTCACAAGACCGCAAGTTGTAACTCCTATAACTGACGGTGTGGTTACTTAGAGCTGAAGTACTCGGACTCCTCAAGTAGTACTCTACATTGTATTGCTGGCTTCGACTGGTGTTACGTAAATATAAAATTTGTATTTNAGTATTTTTTTGTCTATATATATATAATTTTTTCTCCAGCCGCAACATTTGGTTTACCATCCCTTGGCTGAACATCAAAATGACACTCGGGCCTGAGTTGGCCCAAAGCCGTGGCATAAGCCACACACCAACCAATATTCGGAAATTAACCAACCAATGGCCTACTGTATTTAACAACATTGGTAGCGTGTTGGTAAGATTTGTTGTTACAAACAAAATGCCAACCAATAAACAATGTTCTGTCAACATTTGTAAGTAATATTATAAATAAAACAATAACTATTAATGTATATTCATAATTTTCGACAGTAACCATGTCCGCTTCTTCGCATTCTTTATTAAGAGAGTCCGTAATTTATTAAAAAAGAAAAATTAATCTACTGCAAGGAAACTAAGATCAAATATTCGCCTTTAGAGTCACCAGTCCGATGTGCTGTACAGTGCATCTCTCTAACTCTGCTCAGGAAATACAGTGACATGAAATATTAAGCACAATTTCCGTTTACTATTCTGTTTTACACTCCTTTCGTTAGTATGTTAATACGTCATATCAAACTACTTGGAATTTGTAGTTTATTATCAACCCCGTGTGAAGTAACTGATGCAGTTCAGGTTATATTTTACATTCTTTCTAGATCTATAGTGTCGCACATTTATTTTTAAGCCTTTTGTTATGTCTTAGCACAGAATGTGTAAAATTACAAACAATGAAGCTGGATAATTTTCTCCTATATATGCGTGAAACTGTACAGAAAACGGACGCAAATTTAATATGCCAGTTATTATTCCAACATAACATACAACACACAATAGGCCTAAATAACTTGCCAAAATAATGTCAACTGCTTAAAAATAATTCTTTATTGCAATATTCAATCCTTCCACGTTCATATCTTACATAAATGGTAGTTACCTAAAATTGTAAAATAAATCATACGTTTCCTACAATAACAATTAATTATGCTTTTAATATTATATTTAATCTTTTGCTTGAAGTGAGACTGGTAATTTCACGCCAGAAAATTAATCGGTGGTCACTTCCATCACTTTGTGCTAGGAAAACTAATTTATTTCCGACATATTGTCTACTATTGCCAACAATATCACTGTATTTATAAAGGTAACGTTTTATAAAACCAGGATTTGAACTCTGTATCTATATGTGTGTCGAACATATATATTTTTTATTTTTTTACATAAAACTAACCAACACTTGTATAAAAGTGTAGGTACGCAACCACATATACATACGTATTATATTTCAATTGGTTTTGATTGTTAAGATGTGGCAACATCGTTTAACCAACATTATGCCAACAGTATATTTATATATATACCAATGTTTCTGATTAAATAACAAGAAGTTACTTATGTAAGTAATGAGACTACGTTCCTCTACATGTGTACAAATAATGTTTCGTGTAGTTCTTAAAATGTTACATGGTATGCAGGCCTTAGAGCCCCATCAACAGCTATGTCATTAAACATTTAATAATAAACATACGCAACAGTGGTCAGAAGTTTGAGTAGTCGGCAATACAAGATTGAAATTAAATATGAAAACGTCAAGAATTTAGCGAACGGAGTATTATTTTTAATCGATTCAAATGAAGGATTATAAAAACAGTTCATTCTCAAGGAATATGTGTTCCTGAAACTGTGCCGTGCCCACTTTACGCAAAACAGCATTCTAGTCCGGTATTATTTATCATAAAAATCTCGTGTGCACTAGCTTACTATTGTGTAAATTGATAATTTAGGTACGGTAGAGAAGAAAGTTTGTTGCCCCGCTATGGTACTCACCAGTCCTCAGCTTGTGCGCTTCTTATCAATCACTGTCTGAACCGTTATTTAATGCCTGCATGCGTTGGAAATCTCCTATTCTGACGCCGCCACACGCCCATGCCGAAGACTGCTATCGCTGGAACCTAAGTCGTTTTACGAAACAAAAGCCTGCTCTAGAGTTCTAGCACGTGCATCTCCTACAAATCACTTTAGTACGATATGTTGTATACCGGTAACTTGTAAAATTTTAAGTGAAAAAAATATTTGATATAAATACATTACTTAAGCAAGATAAGATTTTCAATTCACAGTAATTTCTATATTGCATTGCACTTTATTGATTCCACCATATTTATTTTAATACCTGTAGTTATAATATGCATTAGCGTTAATTTATTACGAACGTGCTCTCAAAATACTCCTTGAAGTTTAATACGTAATTAAATAAATACATATGTAGACAGCCAACCAGACTTACTTTGAATTTTAGGTATCCGAGTAACCTGTGGTATTATAATGTAATTATATTAGTAATAATTTCACAGAATCACAATGGTATGAAAGCTATTATGGAGCAGGATTTCATAATGTGGTTAACTGACCGTAAACAATAAGCAATCGACTGCATACACACACACAAGTCCTGCTTTGCTGCTAGTGCAAACGTCTGACTCAAGTGCTCAATCCACTAGTCAGTTAGCATGTATGACTCGCGTTTTGAGGATCGTAGGTTCAAATCAGACTCACTACACTAGGGGAGATTGACGCTCCCCGCGTCCATGCATTTTTGGCCGTCAGAACACACGCGCTAGCGAAGCCTGCCGGCGGTCAACACCAATAAATATTAAGGGTGGCGGACGTGTCCAACAAAAGGATCCCGCGCCTCACAGCTGCAAAGACGGGCCACCCAAGTTTTCTGCACGTGCAGACGGCATCCGGAGGCAACGGAAGGCACTGGGCAGCTGCCCCAAGATACGCCGAGGGCCCACGACACCGGACGTCGTCGCAATAAACCAAAAGCTTTTAGCGCCCATACCAGAGTCGATAGGGACTGACGCCAGAACACGTGCGCCAGTAGGCCAGACACGTGTTTTATTACTCCCCAGAACACGTGCAGACAAGGCAGTTTTAATATGGCAATGGGGGCCTACAAAAACGACGAGAGAGAGGAAGGGAGGTCAGTGAGGCGCTAGCCGTGAGACAGCTCAGTGAGGCGCGAGCAGTGAAACGACACAGTTGGTCGGAGGTCCGTCCGCGAGACGTCCGGTGTTCGGAGCCGGACGACGGGAGTTTGCCACGAGCAGTCAGTGGGAAACATAAACCAATCCAGCAGGGAACCAATCAGCCGCAGTAACGAGCCGAAAGTGACACGGGAGTACGGTACTGCCACCCCGGGATGCGCAGATAGGCGGTNAGTAGTGTTCCGCGAGTGCTACGAATATCTAGAATCACCCAGCAAGTACGAAGCAGATTATCCCCCCCCCCACGACGCGAACTATACGTAATCTACGTACAGTAACGGGAGGGAGTTGTCTCGAGAACTTGTGTGGCAATTAACTTGTTTTAAAGCAATAATAAAACCAGAGATTTTTCTTGAACTCTTAATCAT
This sequence comes from Clitarchus hookeri, assembly GCA_002778355.1. NCBI lineage: Eukaryota > Metazoa > Arthropoda > Insecta > Phasmatodea > Phasmatidae > Clitarchus > Clitarchus hookeri. The sequence goes on from NQII01008138.1 coordinate 14,827, forward strand.
TACAGTGTATTGATTTATTAGGAAATTGGACCTTTAGAGAACAGTGTCAATCACCTTCCTCCAAAACCACAGCTCTGGGAGTTCTCAAGATTTCTGAAAGTACGCTGACAGAGGCTTAGTCTGAAGAGATCAGGAAGCTTAACTAAAGGAGTAAGTTCGAAAATTCACGAGACATATCAAACTTTTCGAATGATTATTATATCTTCAAGTCACAAGAGAACTGCATTTAGAGATCAGATATAAATCATGACAATTCTTGAGAAAATACTGTGGTGACATCATATTATAATTTGCGTAGGTTAAGTATGTACACATATCTGTAACTATTAAACGGCCGTAAATCTCAAAAGTTACAAAATCAATACCTGTAATATTAAAATATCGAGTGTAATGGATACCAGTTCAACAGTTGAGGTACATATTTATTTAGTATGTTACTTCAAGCTGATAATTCTACCAGTATGACCCCCTATAGTACGCCAGCTACTGTAGTGAGGCAGGATTCTTCCTTGACGACTCGAATAGCGACTGATATACCGTCTTGCACACCTTACTAAGCTTGAACAAGAGCAAGTTGAAGCAGTTGTCGCGTAGCAACAGATTGCGTGATACATTTGAGAGTATATTGAGTTTTCTGACAGTTCATATAATACTCAATGTCGACTAAATTATGTGATAACTACTCTGCAATGCAGAAGTTAAAGAGAAACTGTCAATGCGCAGAATGTAATACAGGAAAACCAACAGAAGATTTTATGAGAGGGAACCCACATCCGGAAATGTATGGTAGGATTTCAAGTATTATAGCACTTCGGACATAGTACGTGCAGTTAACTACAAATTTAATAAGCATTACAACTTCACCATCCCAACAAGAGTATCACGTAACAAACATGTTCGAATTGTAGACCTACAACTTAATTATAGAGTGTGAACCAACAGTGCAGAGTTAGGCGCATACGGCCAAAGGTGCCTGCTTGTATGCTACGTACTTCAGCCGCGACGTGAATTCCTGCTATAAGACCGTCCTCAGATGTTCACATCATATTCTTCACTGTACCCTAAACAAAAAAGTCGAGGGTGAGTGAGTGAAGAGATTAGGGTGGCTCTTAACACCGAGGTATTGAGAGCCTTTAAGCATGAAGCGAGGTGAGTGTGTGTCAGTGCGGGAATAAAAGGGCGGGGGAAACGGGAGACTCCCGAGGAAACCCGCCAACCAACGGTATCGTCCGGCACGATTCCCACATGTGAAGATCCAGTAGTGACCCCGCCGGGAATAGAACACGGTTCGCCTAGGTTAGAGGCGAGTAGCCTATCGACTGCACCAACGGTGCCCCAAAATATTCGAGGGGTGTAAGATCTCGTTAATGTGGCAGCTATGGCACAGTTCTCCTTCTGACAGTCCGTTGTACTGGCTATTTGGCATACAAGTGGTCTCACACATTTCTGTCAAAGAGCCCTGGATGTCAGTCGTGTAGCAACTAAATGAACTGTCGAACTCACAGTGGCATCCCATCCAGTTGCTAGAACAAAACATATCTTAAGCAAACGTGGTGTCAGGGTCCGATCAGTACGTTTGGCGAAAAGAGTTTTCCATTCTTGTGTTGACAACTAACGAGTGGTACATCTTTAGGAACCCAAGGCAAATTTGCACCAATGTTGTCGCTTCGTAGTGGTTAAGCCACAAATTCCCAGACACGGGTACCCTCTCGTAAAATATTAAGTCCGTTGTCCTGTATCGCATTTTCCACGTTATTGGTGTTGTTTAAACAGCTTGTATTAGGAAATTATTATTTTTCAGAAGCCAATTAATATCTTACAGCTTTACATGAATATTCGAAGGGAAATGAGTGATAGTGTGTAGGTATCTGAATTATTAAATTATACCTCTGTCTATTTATTTCATCTGACAAAAGCAGGTTTGCGCATCCAATACACAACAGAACTACGTTTGGTGTAAATTCCGATCATTAATTCGGACAAAATGGCACAAAAAGGTAAGGGTAATGATTTTTGGCAAATTTCTCCCTGTATTCTGAGATGCGAAGATGAAGTGACAAAACAAATCACTGTATCAAGCATACGCGAAGGAAATATGTATTTAACAACGGAAAAATACTCAATATAACCGAAAAATAACTCAAAACGTTTGGTTTATCTGTTAGACATAATATCAACCAAAACAATAAACTCCTTTGTTTATACATACAAAAAAGATAAAATTTAGTGTATTTGCAATATTTCGTATTTAGTGCAGCATTTGATCAAAGCAATCTTTGGACCAAATCATGCATTTACATGTTGATGTATTTAGTTTTACTTCACATGTGGACGTGTAAGTCACGCCGACATTTTTACCATTGATTAACTTTCCTCCCGAGACATGACTTATTTTATTACTGCCAGGCGTTACAACTACCGCAGGAGTTCCATTGCTACCATATCCTTCCGCTGTGGCTGTGTTCATTTGGAAGCCTTGCACAGCATAACCAGTGGTCCCTGCTGAGTATCTCAGCACTTCTTCCGTAATGTTCCACTCGTATTTCAAGAATGTTGTTAAAAATATGCCAAATAATATTCAATAATCTATGTTTGTTTTCTTGCGATTTAAAACAGTGGTTTCAGTGTTATAAAATGTACTGACTAAGTATTTCAAAGAATATTCCACTAAAATAATTGTTTCTTAAGTCAGAAATATTGCACAAATATTTCACTTAAAAATAGTTTATTATCTCCACTTTGCCTATTTACTTAAAGTCGTTTTAAATGCATTCATATATGTTTTTTATAATGAACTTTATATAAAATTGTATAATTATTTTATTGCATCTACAAATGAATAATAAATTAAAATTCTACATAACTATCTTAACAGTACCTTCTATATAAAACTACTGCATAAACTTAAGTTTACCAAAACTCTGTATACTTTAATTGTTCACATAAAAATAAATATACATTTTTAATTCTCAAAAAATGTTAAATAAACAAATGTTTAAAATTGATATAACTTAAACTTGAAAATAATTGCAAAATAAAATTAATACGAAAATAAAATTACCTTAATAGTTTTCCAATAATTTTATTTAATAATTAAAACTTTTATTAAATATTCAAATTTTACCAAAATAACGAATAAAATTTTTAATTTCAACACAGATTTAGTTATAATTTTTAAACTGTTAAAAGTTTCTTAAAATTTTTTAAATTAAATTATATCTTCAAATGTTTGAGTGAAATAAAAACTGATTTTTTAAATCTATCTAATATTGGTAGCGATTGTTTCTGTATATAATAAAATAATAATAATATATAATGTCAATGAAATAATGAATAATTACTTGATTATTTCTGACAGTCTGGTAATATATCTCATTATATAAATGAATAAGTATTAAATGTTATTATTATTATAAGTTGTAAATTATGCATGGTTATCTTTTGTGATAAAAACAGGAACCTAAAAATATTACAGCTTTTTTTTTTTTCGAAAAAAGGTACTACTTGAACATTTGCATAAATTTTATAATATCTCTAAGAACAAAAGTCGAAGCATGAACGGACAGCTTGATGGTAAAACCCACCAAATGCTATAGCATACATTTCTGTAACTAAAATTTAAAAAATGTAGTTTTTGACAGTAAATAATATAATTGATTGACACTGACAGAAAATTCTCTTAATATCTGTTAAACGGTTTTCAATAATGCCCAGTAATATATAGTTAAACTAAATCGTAAAATATATATTAATATTTTTAATACAAAACAAGATTTTTGTCACTTAAATCGATTCAGCAAAAGAAAAAATTGGTCACAAGCAACAATGATGCAATAGTTTTATTTTAAAAAAAAAATAGGAAATTTTTTTTTACAGACACGACGTTGCAAAGTAAAAGTTTACAATAAATATCAAGAAGTTATTGATATAACTAATATGCTAAGGTTCCCTACGTTCTAAGAATTTTTAACGAAGTTCTTGAAATATATGGTACGTTCGCCTCGACGTCTCGTTAGAGATGGAACAAGAAGCATATGCAACATTAGAGAGACAATATTACAAACACAGATGTGCCTTACCCGGGACTCAAACCCAGGAAACATTGTACCATTAGCTAGTGTGCAAGAAACTGTATCACGGAGGTATGATTTGCAGAATCAATTTCGGATGTAATCAGTATAATGTTTTGCAGATATGGATTACTATCCTCCGATATTTATTATGAAAATAAGGGTATCGGCAATTTTAAACATGTTACTTTACATGGCCTACCGTAGCACCACTTCTGAGAATAACTTATAGAAATACTGTATGTTGATTTTCACCCAGGATAAAGCATAAAATCTATATTTTCTGATTTGGCAATTTTGCTAAAAAAAAAAATTCCTGATAAAAGGTTCTGTATACGACGGTTTTAATAGATACTGTCGGTTTTTTTAAGTTAGGTTGAATTAGGTTGACTTGTTTTATACTCGTAAAAACGACAAACATTCCTGAATAATTTAATGGAGATCATTGTGAAAGTCAGTGTTTGACTACTTTTAAATTATGTCTGTTTGAACGACCTTCTGTACCATTACTGGTGCGCAAAATGTTTCCGAAAGCAGTTGAATGGTTACGGAAATACGTCAGAGTAATTCCATTTTTTCCCCTTACACAATCTTAAAAAAGGTTGGATAAAATTGATCTCTTTACGCATATTGATGCTTTTAATTAATGCTTCCATACAAATTTAGTTAAATTTTTGGAATTTTTTTATGAATATATCATATTTAACTAATTTATCTATATTAACCAAATTTTTCCAAAAAGCCTGCCCAACATAAAACATAGTTTATGTGGCCTACCATGGTACTATCTGTCTGTAGAATTTAGTGGGAATATAGTTCACAACTTCTGTGTTTTCATGTGACGATCTTCCTAAACGGAGCGGAAAGGATGTTAAATAGTCAGGCGCTGTTACAGGATTTAAACAGCTAAATTCTTCTGTTGGCATTATCTATGACCAATGTAGGTTGAAATTGTCTGGGACATTTGACATACTAAGAACAAATATAAACCTTTCTCTTATTTTGAATGTAGTGGACTAACCTACCTAAAGAGTATAGAATAATATTTATTACAAAAGTCTAACTTGTCGCATGAATATAGCGGCAATTAAATAATCATTGTTGCCCGACATATGACACAAAAGCTTAATTTCGCATCTAATACTATCTTATAAAATGGCCGAGTGGATAGCAAATTTTTAAGTACATTTGATACTTGCATAAATACTGCCAGTTTACAAGGTTAAGTTGAAATTAGTTACTTGAGATCATGCATATGGCATACTGAACGCAAATATTTTTATAGCAGCCATTTTGGAAATAAGTGTCTGAGCTACCCGAAAAAAATAGTTTTTGTCTAACTTTTATACTGCTAGTTTGATAAATTTTATAGTAATGCTGCACTTAATATGGTATATTGCAAATACATGCTAACTTTTCTTTTTTGTTTTGTATGAACAAAGGAGTGAACTGTGTTTGGGATTTTTATGTCTAAAAAAAATTAAATGTTTTGTGTTCTTTCTCGCCTATGTTGAGGAACTTTCAGTTGTCATATATATTTGCTTTCCGTATGTTGGACCTTTGGTTTTTTTGTCACCATCAGTTTGATTGATGAATCAGTGAGAAAGTGCCAGGTTTTCTTTGCCTATTGATTCAGTGGCATCTCTTCTGATTCATCAACCATTTTATTCACTGTTTTCCAACGATTCGCTTTTTGACTGAAACAACATGTAAAAAATGTAATAACGACGCATAGGCTAATAAAACGAATAAATTGTTTTTTTAATATTATGAGTTTCATCTTTTTTAAAATCATTTTACTAGGGAACATTAACATTAATTATTTCATTACCTTTTTACGTCTTTCGTTTCGTTTTCACGTAACCATCGTAATGTTCTGTTTGAAGGTTTAAGTTGCATTAAATATGTTGGAGTGAGTGCATTCACAAGTACTGTCGGTTTTAACAATCCTAACGTTTTCAATTAAACTAAATACGAAAAGAAAACGAATACAATANATTCACAAGTACTGTCGGTTTTAACAATCCTAACGTTTTCAATTAAACTAAATACGAAAAGAAAACGAATACAATATATAGATACACATTTTTGGTAAAGAAATATAATTCATATTGTTACAAATTCTCAAAATCAGTAGGCACAGCTAGCTACCTCCTTTAAGGGCCGGAGTTCTAAATTAAATAAATAATTAAATAATAATTTATTGACATATTTACAGGCATTAAACATGAAATCATACATACTTAACAACTGTCAGAAAATGGTTATCACTTGCTCATTAAAATTAATCAATTTAATTAATTCAATTTAAAATCACCTCAGAGAAGTTAATGCAACCAAGTAACCAAAATCCGTCCATTGCAAAGTGTATCAAAACATTTGGAATTATTTAATAAATGTCCACATTTGACAGTTACATTAATTACAATAAGGTCCGTATCACACATTCACACAATCCCACCTTNTTTGGAATTATTTAATAAATGTCCACATTTGACAGTTACATTAATTACAATAAGGTCCGTATCACACATTCACACAATCCCACCTTCATTCAGTTCACACTACATCAGTGCCAAATGTTCTAGAGTGATCCGAGCGCCCTCGTGTAGTTCAGCACCTCGTCCTCTCGTCCGTACACACAGCACAAAGCATTTGTCTGCTGACATTTCGCAGCCGCCGCCGTCGTCCATCCTCTCCTCTGATATCCCACACCGCAAGAGACTTCACCCAAATACCACACTTCAGCCAGATGGCTACAAACAAGGACTCACTCCTCGCTTCTGTAAGGCGGGCGGGTGTTTTATAGTGTCTTCAGCTCTGGTCTAGAACAATCTTCTCCAAATGTCGCGTTGCGCTGAGCAAAAGGATTACTAGAAAATTCGTGCTCATTCTTCCAAGTCGTCAACTCCTTTATCCGGGGGGTGGTGGGNGGGGGGGGGGGGGGGGGGAGGGCTGTAACGCCAGCCAGATCAGCTGTCAATCTTTGCTCGAACGCCGCGCCGGGCGACTTAGCGGTAAGCTGTGATTGGGTCTGCTTGGGTTGCAGGGGAGAGTCAGTTTGAAAGGGAGGGAGGGGTGTTAACCCCACCCTCCCATCTAAATTTACAGAGACGGGCCGCGCATAACCAGGAAATCCAAAGCCTGCATCCAGTGCGGGAATCTGTGCGTGGCAATGTATTTTCCCCATTGTAGTCAACATTCGCTTAGTNATCCAAAGCCTGCATCCAGTGCGGGAATCTGTGCGTGGCAATGTATTTTCCCCATTGTAGTCAACATTCGCTTAGTAGCTTTGTAGTCAACATTCGCTTAGCAGTTCAATTGGTCAGGCGACGATCAAGAAGCGGGATGCTATAGGTAACATCCTGGACAACGGAAATGTTTACCATTTTCAAAGCTAGCCTTTCTTATTTTGTGCAACGCATATCTGCAAAAGTTGATGAAAATGGTATTATTTCAATGGAATTAAAGTGCACAAGTAATTTTTGTAAGGACATTTCTTCATTAACAGTTTTTATGAAATTTTGTCTGTAGTTAGGTAATTCACAGTCGCATAACACATTTGGTACAATATTTATGCAACTCATACTGTCAGAAGTGTGCAAAGATAGTCAGAAGTGTTAATGATTTTATGTAATAACCTTCGTGCTACATATTTTCAACGAGTTATTTCTCTTAACATAAACGTTAAATATCGCAGTAAAAAAATTTACTACGTCGGACCAAGACTTTTTGGGTACTAAAATGTGAGCAACTACGACTCTAAAGCTGAAGAGTCAAAATTTAGTAATTTTTACATTCTTTAATACTAACTTTATTTTCTTCATTAATCCAGAACATTTTAATTATAACCCGTCCTGTTAGAATACGACTCGGACAATTTTACCGCAGAAGGATAGTTCATAAATAACTGTCTATAGATCCAAAAATACATTATCAGTGAAAAGTGCACTAGGTCAATTTTACCCCTTAGCCGATGATATTCGTAAACGTTATCTTTTCTGCAATAAACTATGAGCAAATACACCCTNGGTCAATTTTACCCCTTAGCCGATGATATTCGTAAACGTTATCTTTTCTGCAATAAACTATGAGCAAATACACCCTTAAAATAGAACATGTATCGCTAGCGCTTGAATATGGGCCTAAGACTGCAGTCTTCGTAAAAGAAAAACACATATATATCTTAATGTATAAGCTATACATTCATTTTGAATATTGGCAAGTTTTATAATAAAGTAAATAGCTGCAATTTTCAAACTTTTAAATTTTGATATGACATAATTTTCGTTTCTTTGAAAATTTACCACAAAATCTTGAAAATCAAGATCAACNAACTTTTAAATTTTGATATGACATAATTTTCGTTTCTTTGAAAATTTACCACAAAATCTTGAAAATCAAGATCAAGATTATCAAAGCCGAAGGCTTTTCAAAGGATTGACACATAGAATTTCATTAAATGCGGGATTCTATATGGTTAGTTAACGGTTACGTACAACTTTTCTGAAGCCCTGATANCATTATCAAAGCCGAAGGCTTTTCAAAGGATTAACACATAGAATTTCATTAAATGCGGGATTCTATATGGTTAGTTAACGGTTACGTACAACTTTTCTGAAGCCCTGCTATAGCATAACTTCCAGGATATTCCTCCGTCTTGTGCCAATAAAGCTTAACCGAGTTTGGAATTGAAATAAACCAAAGCGCCAAGCACCGCGTTCGTGCACATTCAAAGTCATAATACTTTGCATACGAACTATTTATCTGTAGGCATTACAAACACACCTATTTTCTCACTGTTTTTACTCGCGTTAATTTTAAATAAGATATTACTATTTACAGTTTAAATATAAATAAAGTTTCTTTTCAACGAAAATTAAGGTAACCTACTGTGGTTCTTTATGTCAACAGATTTATAAATCTCTTGTCATACAAAACATAACTAGGACACAACCAAACTCGTCATAAATGGGATGATTTATCGAAGGTTTAATTCATAAAGTGTGAAGAAACAGCGATTAGCCGATAAGTAGTGGCTGGGTCCTGCAGAGGACGTTGAGATCTTACAAACGTTCTTCATTAAGGGTGCCTCTTTACGGATTGTTCACACTATAGTAACAGTAGCACGTAACGTAGAAACGAAACGTGACTGTGAGTACGGGATCCATATAGGCGTTGTTACCAAAAGAGGTTACGGCGTTTGGCGTGGGTCACGTTCCGACTGGCTTTGCCTGTTTTGTACCACGCCAAAGAGATTAGCGGTTACAGTTGAAGGTAATTTGGACGGGCACACGTGACATATATAAACACCAACCTTTTATACCCTTGCACATAGTAGAAGGAAGTACGTTGTGTATTCCTATGCGGTTTAATGTGCTCACGTTGAAATTGTCTTGAGGTTGAGTATGGAATCTGATATCGAATGTATTGTATTAAACTTTATTGAAGTAGAGAAATAGTGTAGAATGCAAAGCATTTGTTGCATTTCTACAAAGTGAAGAGGCACGCCGTTTTGCGGGAAACGTCTGCTGCTATCGGCAGACCGATGGAAGACTATAAGAAGGTAATGGGATGGTTGTCGCCGTCCTTCAGACGGTAGAGTAGTAAAGAAAACGCTGATGTTGCAGCCACTATCATATTCATGTTACTCAGTCGCCATTTCAGAAAATAGAGCTGGATTTCATGTAACTACGTTCTGTTGGTACAGTACATCGTGAAGGAACGGGTCATAAACTTTTGGCTGTATCAACGTAACTTGATAGAGTTAAAACATGTATTACCTGAGTAGTAGAAAAAGAAAGGAAGTTGTGCACAGGGGTGTGGGGGTGCGGAGCGTAGGAGCAGTTAATGCTCCATCATTCCGGTCGGCCGGCAGACATCTTTTCGGCCATGTTGGACGTCGGTGACCTTAATATTGACCGTGATTTTGGATGTCTGTGATCTTGACCCAGTCACTTTTAACCTTCAAAACCCTAAAAAATCCCAACAAGTAATAAAAAAATATTATTGAATAAAAAATTATTTAAAAATTTCGGATTAAAAAATTATAAAAACATTTATCAAAAATTTTTAAAAATTGAAATTTTGAATGTTTTGGGATTGAGAGCACTCGTAAAGGAGCCGAGGTGCCAATCGGTTACAATGTTATGATGTCACCCAACCGCCATTTAGGATTTCGGTAACTTTGACCTGGTAACCTGGAATTACCTTAATTTCCATAAATCCCAAAAATTCCAAATTATTCAAAATGATTATAAAAACTTTCAAAAATGTATATAATATTTGTAAAAAATTCATTAAAAATACATTTAAAAATTTGTAAAATCAGAAGTTTCAATGTTTGGGCTAAGAAGGAACCCGGGATATGAGCCGAGGTGCCANGATTATAAAAACTTTCAAAAATGTATATAATATTTGTAAAAAATTCATTAAAAATACATTTAAAAATTTGTAAAATCAGAAGTTTCAATGTTTGGGCTAAGAAGGAACCCGGGATATGAGCCGAGGTGCCAACTGGTCGCCACGTTATTATGACACCAAACCNTTCGGTAACTTTGACCTGGTAACCTGGAATTACCTTAATTTCCATAAATCCCAAAAATTCCAAATTATTCAAAATTATTATAAAAACTTTCAAAAATGTATATAATATTTGTAAAAAATTCATTAAAAATACATTTAAAAATTTGTAAAATCAGAAGTTTGAATGTTTGGGCTAAGAAGGAACCCGGGATATGAGCCGAGGTGCCAACTGGTCGCCACGTATAATACTGTGGTTTGCACCATATTGGAGCCAGGTGACTTTGACCTCTGACCTTGACTCAATTATCTTTGACCTTAAAAACCCCAATAAATATTAAAATTCCAAAAAACTATATATAAATTTAAAAAGTCCCAAAAATTTATAATTTTTTTATTAAAAATGCGTAAAAATCATAAAAATTATAAAAATTACTTAAATCACTAATTAAAAAATTACCTTTAATTTTTTTCAGACGTTAAAAAATTATTACTGAAGACATATTTTAAAAAACTTTAATTTCTCGAGGTCTCCTCAGCACCTTGTCCAGCAGACGACTGACCCTCTCCAATCAATCACATTGTATTAACATTAGCCTCCCCTTCGGNTCCTCAGCACCTTGTCCAGCAGACGACTGACCCTCTCCAATCAATCACATTGTATTAACATTAGCCTCCCCTTCGGCTCTTACTCTGGCTCATTCCATCGAATGTACTCCACACACCACATATTATTTTTTCATTTGTATTTTTCTAACATTTTCATTTCCTAGGTGGTGCTTTTGTATAAAGTACCGCTTTACCTCAGAGGCAAATACCATCAAATATATCAGATTCGAATATACATAATTACATACAGAATATTAAAAAAAAAATCTTTATAAATATATGTAAATAAACCTACAAGAATTATAAAATAATATATTCTTATGTAGGCTTATGCCTGTTTCGTTCCATATAAAATGTATGACAGAAGGCTTTTGGGAGAATAGGATGGGCTAACACTACCTGAAATGTTCCTCCAGTGTGAAGGATAATTCACATTGTTTTTCGAGAAGTGATTCGAGAGGATAAGTCCGTTCAATGGATGAATAGTTCGTGAAAAGTTGTGCTTAATACATCGCAAAGGGGTGATTTGCTCATGGGCATCAAAGATGTTGGCGAGTGTGTCGTTGGATCGAGTCCCGATCATATAGTGCTACAGTGACTTTCATGGGCATGATCAACAATGGGTGGTATCGATGGTAAGTTATCCAGCGTCTGTTCGTTTGGCTCGAGAATTCATCGGGCAATGGCTTGTAAAACAGTATAGGCCATGAGCCAAATGAAAAATGGCTGATACCCGACACGACATTCGATGAATTATCTGAACATATAAATTAATATATATTTATGCCTCATTGGTTTGTTGTTATTAAACAGACAAATAAATAACATATTGGCAGGGGTCAATCTACGGGAGTCACTCTGCGGGAGTCAGTTAGCAGGAGTCAATATGCAGGACTCTGACTGCAAAAAGTCTGTCTGTAAGAGTCTGTCTACAATAATCAGTCTGCAATAGTGTGTTTGCAAGAGTCTGTCTGTAAGAGTCTGTCTACAGTAATCAGTCTTCAATAGTGTGTTTGCAAGAGTCTGTGTGCAAGAGTCTGTCTGCAATAATCAGTCTGCAATAGTGTGTTTGCAAGAGTCTGTGTGCAAGAGACAGTCGACAAGAGTAAAGTGTATGAAATTATGTCAGCTTGAAGACGATACAAACCACTTACNATGTCAGCTTGAAGACGATACAAACCACTTACGATGTGAAATTGAGTATATCATGTACGACTTAATGCATGCCTTCAAATAATGCTCAAAAATTACATCGAAAACAATGTTGCTGCTGTGCCAAGTTCTTCGGTAAAAGTAGTAATGCGAGGCTACATGACAAGAGTGACTGTTTGAAGAACCCATCTCATGCTTTCCTTATCTGCTATAAATGTTCCAGACAGTTCACTCGATATTATAACTTAAATAAACACATCAAGAATGATAAATGTAGTGTTTTCTCGCCCACTGAGAAACAGTTTGTGATGACTTCGTTAACTCCTCTTAATAAACTACTTAAAATTTTCGCAGACGATGAGGGAGCTGGCATGATGAAGCATTACGACAATGACCGCATGCAGTTTATGCAAGATGATACATTGAATAAACAAATCGAGATCTGCAAGGGTTCGTCTACTGGGAACCTGCAAATGATGTCGCTAATACCCTAGGCTGCATCGATTGGTTTTCTTTCCTCAGAAGATTATGACGAAAGAGTTCATGTCAATGACGGGATGAGTGGCCTACGAGGCCCTATAGAGTCGGTATGTGTGGAATGTACACTTGCAAGACGTTCGTGTGAAGTCGACGAACTTCGAATTAAACAGTTGTCAGCTCTAAATACTGACGATGATCGTGTGACTCATATAACGAAAAGCAACCTAGATATTAAGTATGAAACAAGAGGTGAAGCATATCATGAACATAGCAATGATGATAATGGCTATGACGGCAGTGTTGATAAAGTATTTGATTAGAAGGGTGCTGATTCTCTCGATGTTCTCACACATTTCACCAGAGAATTTCCTTCGACAAATGGTGTGAAGAAGGCCGAAGGTGTCAAGAACGCTCGTTACACATTTTATCGAAGACACTAATGATCTTGTTGATAGAAACATACATTTGATTGACCTGCAAAATTGCTGGTATTTCTCAATCATTTTTTAGATGTCTTCAAACAACGATGAAATGAAGAATCGGGGTTTTATCAGATGAGACTGTTTGCTGCAATACGTGATCTGCAAACACCTTAGAAATGTAAGGATCGAATGTACAAAGTAATAAGAAAGATTGGGTGTATATAATAAGTAAAATACTTGATTTATATATTCATAGTAATGTGTGTTTATTTTATTTTATAGTGCCTTCTGCTTCTCTAATAGTGTTATTATTTCAATGGTGTAAACAACGAATTGCAAGAGTCTGTTTTAGATAAAAAAAAATCTAATTATATTAATGTTGATACTCTGTGGATATGGACCTCGTCAGTCACTACAGGCTGATAGCAAGCGGTTTAATCTAGAAATTAGTGCCACCTAGGCATTGGAAATAGAAACCAATATGGAGGTTGATGAAAGCACCACATGCTGATTAAAAACATTAATAAATATGGTAATCACCTGTTGGTTTAGAAAAATGAAGTCCCATATGGCTGACATAATATACTAGAGCATAAGTAATTGGGAAATAATGTTATGATGTTATGGTTGAGGTAATGAAATATAAGATGACTGACATGGAATAACAAAGCATGGATAATATCCAAGACGGTTAACATGGAAAGACCTAGCATGAATAAAAGGTAGTTAAGCGAATGTGGAATCCAAGATTGTCTGCCGAGCATGGGTAAGAGAGAACGACAGATGGCCTGACAGCTAAATGAAGAAATTTNGGGGGTAAATTCGTCATTTATACACTAGCAACACCCAGGTAACGAAAATGTAAACAAATGACCAAGGAAAAAGCAAAATTTGGGAGTGGAGTGCATTCGATTGAATGAGTTTAGGTGAGAGGGAAGGGTTTGGTAATATTAATATTATATGATAGACTGGTGGAGGGTGAGTCGTCTGCTGGAGATGGTAATATGTGTGATTACTTTAATTATATATTGTCTGTTATTTGTTTGGCTTTCTGTTTTCTTTATATTAAACATTTGTAAGAATTAACATATTTGTGATATAGTATCACAGTTTCACTTCACTGACGCCTATTACTTGCACATATAAAGGAAGAATACACGCAACAAATAAAATTTGATCTTGTAGCAGAGCATTCAAAAAGGTATCAATTACCGCGAAAAGCATATACACCACTTTATTACGCCCCAAACTAAATTGATCTAACATACGAGTGACTGCGAGGATTCAAGTGTGGGGGCTGCACCAATATTTCCCAACACTGTTTAATTTTTCCGCATATGTGGGCCTACGTAAACTTTTACGGAAATGTGCAGTTAGTTAACAGAAATGTATCCAGCAACGACAAAAATGGAGTCCAGTTAAGTAAATACTAAATACGGAACGGCTGCGTATTTCTTATAGTTTCGTGTTTCTACAACAAACAATGTCGATTATACACGAACATTGTAAAAACTAAATTATAATTTACTAATGCAAACTTTTAGTCCTTTTACATTTTGGATTTGTAATTTTTAGAAGAAACTACAGTACGTGTATTTTTAAACAAGTATGAATGAGAATCCAGAGAGCATCACCAGACCTTGGCAAAAATGCAGAACTAAATGTCTTAATAAGAATTATAATGATGTTAATTTACACATTCTGAAATATGTGTAAAAAAACACCCACTCCTTGTACTAAATTATTAAATTATGGAGTTTTACTGCTACATGACACGTGTATAAACGCTCAATCTTAGTGTAGCTTTTCATCTTCCATCATGTTATTATTATGTCGATGTGTGTGTAAAATTAAATTTAATTCTGAAATATCTGTGAGATTATTGTTAAACGTTTAAAATGTTCGTTAATTTTACACTTGTGTTTGTAATTAAATAAATCTTGTACAGTATATGTAATTTTATATTAACATTCCTTGGCATTGAAAGTTAACTGCAAGATTTTATTGAGAACATGAGTAGTTATACAATGTATGTACTATGCCACCAGGTGACAGGTGGGGTTGCTGGGGGCCACGACGGCCATCTTGGATGGTATTATGGTGAAATCTCATAACCTATCATTCCTAGTCAGCTTCATACATCTTGTTTTTTCTCGGAATTGCATTTTGTTCCCTTTTGTCCCCTTTTCCCAATATCCTGCTCTATCAATCCAACTCTTTTTTTCATGCTCTGGTATTCCTATTTTTTATCGCATGCTCTGACATTCTACGGGTTTTTTTTAACCTCTGTGATTCCTTCCTGTCTCTAACTCTCCAACTCATTTTCTCCCTCACCTGCTATATAGCTTGATTTTCTCATATTCCTTCTTGTCTCCTTTTTCTCTCTTGTTTCCTTTTTCTCTCTTGTCTTCTATTATTACTTCTTGTCTCCCACCCCTTTATATGCTTTTTGCACCCTCCATATTTAATTTCCTCATCTGCCATCAGCTTCTGCTGTAGGTGGCCATCTTTAATTCTCGCACCCACCACCAGAGCGTGTGTTCTAAGTTATACCATTCGCGGGTTCGTTCCGGCACCACTTGAGTTGGCAGTCGAGCATCATGACCAAAAGTATATGGCGACATATAAGAAAAAGGATTTTTAATGTGCAGTACACATAGAGAGAACTCCAGGCACCGCGTGCATACACACACACTTAGTGGTGTAAAATGTAAAAATAAAAAATTAATCGCACTTGTACTATCCCTTTTCCGGTCTGAGTAAGCATGGAAACTAATTAAAACTACATTCCCATTTAATATGTGTCCGTACACAACCACACAGATAGGCTGCAACTTTAAAAATATTTTGTGATTCTGTCATGCAGAAAATAAAAATTTGGACACTGCCAATGTATATAAAAGGCACAAACATCCATACAGAGCCACTTGCGCGGTAACGTACATGTGCATCGACCATGCACGAGTATTTACACTTATGTTATCTACAAAATGTCTGTGCGGTATGAAGCGAAGCCGGCAGTGTGCGCTGTCTTAGACTTCTTGTCACGCAAGCCAGCTTTGTGAGCGTAAACATCACAGCACTGTAACCACTAGCTATGGGGTGTAAACATACACATACATTCAAGTGCGCCACAGAACTCGTACGCACTTACAAACAAAAAACATCCTTGTAGCCAGTGATCCCACAGCCCTGACACTTTTGTGAGGCTTCCCACAAGAGCATTATTCATAGCCAAGAAGCCTGCTGTGTACTCCAGCTGAGATCACAGATTACAAGGAAATGCTCGGCTATAAATACCGAAGAATGTCATCCCTCCTTATACAACCAGTATGGTGGTGGCGGTTCCAAAAGGCTGTGAACCCTACTCCATCCACATCGTCGAAAGAGAGAGAGAGAGAATCTCCCCAAACAATAAAAAAAATCCAGAGACACACACGCAGCTGCAAAATCGCCTCCCCCAACATGGATATTTATCTTTCTCGAAAAAACCAAAGCACAACCCTTCCAAGATGAAATCTTATGGGACACCCGATGAATGTCACCCCTCCTTATCCAACCAGTATGGTGGCAGTGGCAGGCAGGTACTCCACATCTTCAGACGACACACACAGCTGCAATAGCTCCTGCCCCAATGCACATATTTATCTCTATCAAAAATAAACAAAAGCACAACTTTTCCAAGATGAAATCTTATGGGACACAGCAAAGTCCTTCCACCAGAGCAGAAATATAACTTCACTTCTTCGAGTCTTGAGAACAAATCCTCCCTGCACCAGACCACACATGATCATGCCCCAGTCAGTACACACATGTCTGACTACAAGTATAGGAAATCACAAATGCAAAAAAAACCACACAGACCGATTATAAATAAACTGTATTCAAATCATTTCTTCAAAAACAGTGGGGTACATAATAATACAATCAGACAACCATCACTCTCTCATGTAATGCTGCATCCAATTACCCATTGATAAATGCAGAGCAGTGTATCCAACTGTTTTATCCGGAATTGAAGTCAAGCCACTTTATAGCAGTCGATCGCTTGACCTCCGAAGAATTTTTCAACCAAATAGATGTCGGGTAATCTTGTAAGCTATATATCTTGATCGTAATAGGATCCTTGGAGAATAGTGCAGTTCAAGTCTTTAAGATAATAGGTCATTGATTCATAATGGCGAATATTGACAAGCCTGTATACTTCAGTGATTTAATTCTGTTCATAAACTTTGGCAATTGTGCCCTTGTCTCGCGAAATGCAAACATTGTCACATACATGTGCTCTTGGCTCCCAAGTGTCCACTATCTGCTCGGCTGTGTACACAGACTGCAGCAAAGATTTATCCTTAACATCCACAGGTCTCATGTGTTTAGTTAGATGCACTCTGTGATTGTAGGATATCAGCAGGTGGTGCAACATATCCAGCCCCTTATAACTTCCTGGATACGGAAATTCTTGCTACATTACAGTCTTCAAATTACTATTAAACCATTCCACGACGGATGCCTTCATACTGCTATGGGTACTGTAATGTATCACTCCATGCTGCATCATTCGCACCTGAAACATAGGATTAAAGAGTTCTTGACATATGTCAGTCTGTCTGGCTTAGGGTCTCCTCTGTCTTGCAAAACAGTGTTCATTATATTGCTAACATCGTGGCCATGTCTCATACAAACTGGTGCAGCCCACACATACTAGCTGTAACAATCTATAACTAACAACATATATCTGAAGCCTTTACTAACAGATGCATACAGCATTATTTCAAAAAGGTCGGCCTATTATAGAACTTTCAGTCCAAAGACTACTATATTTATCCTTAGATAAGTGCTTGCCTAAGGAGCTCGCCAGCTATCTGCACATGAGACTTTTTTATATAAGTATATGAACCCACCTTCACACAGTTTTTCTAAAAAATTCACGAAATTCGATACACTTGTTGCAACACTTGGATTCACGAACAAGTACTATAGAGCGAAGAAAATTAATGAATCCACCCCGCCAGTAAATAATTCCGCATTGATACCTCCAGGGCATTCAGCTGATGGATGTATCGAAAATGCCTATTTACATCCCGGTCGTGATGGACAATTAACAGGAAGTGATCGTCTCTATAGTCTACCAAGACAGTCACTTGATTAATTTCCGTGTGGATGAAATAACAGTTTATTTACGTTTATGGAAAGATGGGTCTGAAATGTAAATTACGAGATCTAAATCAATAAAAGCAGCTTATGGTACTAAACCAGAAGTTATTTTGAGGCGAGCGCCCAGCAGGTTAATATCTGAAAACGTGAGGGTCCTTAGAAGATTCGGACTGTCGGTCAACAAATATAGGCATGGGAATATTAAACGTAGACGAGCCAGCTGGCTCCGGAGAGGTGATCAACAAGGCAAAAACCCACACATACTCGCCCTATCTGCCGGGTCCGTACCTAAACTCGTCCGGGATTCGAATCCCAGAACAAAACCAAGATTTATACACTGACCAATGCAATTATTACTTTATGTTCTGTGGGATGATTACAAAGGCCGACGTCACTCTACATATGACGAGAATCATCACAAATTGTATACTGCAAGTTAAAAGTATAACTACCAATGAGCTAAATGGATGTGAAGTGGATGCGATGAGAGATGTTGCAATTACAGTGACCATAGATCATTATCTTTATTTCATGCACAACTAATGTCCTGCACCTAAATTGGCTGGCTAGGGGATTGAAGAGGGCTTTAAGGTTCCATCTACCGTAGTAGAAAATTCGAAGCATGAGTCTCGCTAGCCATGCCGCTAGGTTCCATCAAAGGCTACAGGCAAGTAATAATTAACTTCAAGCAGAGGATAGATATTCTCTAAGCCAACATTNGCTAGGTTCCATCAAAGGCTACAGGCAAGTAATAATTAACTTCAAGCAGAGGATAGATATTCTCTAAGCCAACATTCAAACGAATGCTGTCCTGCATACTGCTGCTGCACCGGAAACCACGTCACTGACAATACGATCTATTGAATGGCTACTTCCACATGTGAAGGTAAAAATATCAGAGTGCGTGAAATTTTTAAAAAATGCTGATAACGTTAGGAACATTGATATTGCATTTCGTACATGGAGTTTAGAAACATACCGACTTTCAGATATCGTACTATGGGCAAACCCAGTNACATTGATATTGCATTTCGTACATGGAGTTTAGAAACATACCGACTTTCAGATATCGTACTATGGGCAAACCCAGTTATCGATGCTACAACCCAGGTAATTCATGAGCACTGCTCCCTGTTAGTTTTTGACGATAGGAAACTGGATGATAGGCTTAAGTCTGGTGTAGTTGACTGCAAGGTTGGAATTGCCTGCATGTCACCCTGCGGGGTCATTATTGATCTCACAAGCATAGTGTATGTAGATGGTAGCATTGGTAAATGTACATTTCTACCTACGTTTCCATGGAGAATGCTNATCTCACAAGCATAGTGTATGTAGATGGTAGCATTGGTAAATGTACATTTCTACCTACGTTTCCATGGAGAATGCTCGACAGTAAATGTTAGGTGGTGAATATGTGGATGGAAAAACACTTGCACGATCTCAATTGGGACGAGGGTGATGTAGAATACAGTAAAATACATGACATACTCACCGATATGTTGACCGCGGAGGCAGATGGTGTGGTCTTCGTGGCCAGTCCAGGGCAGAAGATATGGTTGAGAATTTATTGTGATGCTAAATTAACACTCTGCGACCTGCAGTCAGGGTTGAGCTGCCCATCATTTAAAACCTTGAAAACTCTGCACACAAAAACTAAACACGACTATGACAAGTGCATGTTAGGTTTGGCATGTTCGTGCTTGAACGCACTACACTTAAGAGCGTGGACTATGGAGTGTGACGATTGGCATATGCCTCTGAGGTGATGGGAGGAATAGAAATTGCGTTTTTTCTTTCTTCTAACAGCAGACGANAGGAATAGAAATTGCGTTTTTTCTTTCTTCTAACAGCAGACGATATAAATACAGACATGGAACTGAGGTTAAACCACAGTACTATTCGTGACTGCCCATGCGCGCATATAGTTTGCTCTCTTTTGCTTCCTTATATATATTAGCTGTCATAATTGACGCACTTATACCGAAGTTGTATGGTAATGCGCAGTGTATGTTACTGTTGGACTTGTTGTTTAGGGAAGAGGTACATGACATCGGATTTCCTACTGTTTGATAGATCCTACTCCAAGTGCATGACATCTATGTTAAAAGAAGAGTTCCGGATACATTTACTTAACTGGAGACAGATATGAAACTGCTTAACGACACTACGGTGCACAGATCATATGGTGGCATCAAGCCTATCGGTATTGGAAGGAAAATGCATGTTACGAAATACTTGCAATGTGTGTGTGCCTAGGAAGAAACTGCAACTAAACTAAGTAGATCTCTAGCGCTCCAACCATACATGTGAAACATATACACCGCATTCAATGTGCTGGACATGACCAAGTATGGCGATGTAACGACTGAGTACTGCCATGTTCACATCAAATCTCTTGGACTGCCTGAGCAAGTGGAAAGCTGTAATGGTCCGGAACAGTGGATGTGTCACTAGTGGCGAAGAGGAATGTTATGTCTTTTAATAAACACCATGCAGTGTTGTTGAGTATCCTGTGTATTACCTGCTTCCGGACGAAGCTGGCTTGCACCATAATCGATATGCTGGCTCGTGCAGACGATGATAATATATATCAGGTGTGGCTTAAACATTCAATAGTATTTTATTTGTACCGTCCCTACAATGGTGTAATAACATATTGGACCTGTGCCGGCATACATCACACGACCAACATGAAGCATGGAGCGGTTATGACGAAGAGAATGTGTTATTTGCTTATGTGCAAAGTTTAATTAGCTACAGTAATGTGAACTTGCTGGATGCTGAAATCACTGTGTCTGTAGAAAGAAACACAACATGAAAGGTCCTGAAGCTTTCTCCTGACACGTGCATGGCCACCACCCCTGCAACAGTGCAGGGGCATGGAGTGCTCCCGCCCTCCATCCAGAACGACCATACAATATATAAAATGGCTCCCATATTGTAGTCCGTCCACAGTTACTTGTAATCAGCCAGCTCGGTCGGGCGTGCCTTGTTAGTTTACTGCCACACAGTGACTTCACCTACACACATCGTTACCCGTGCTTCATATCCAATACCTGTGGTAAGAGTATCATTTGCAATTTGGTGCTAGTTTCCCAGGCAGATTTAAATGTATGTAATTATGTTAGCTCATGAGTGTATTCATTACTTTTTGGATAGCTACAGTAGTGCACATGTGTATGTAAGGTGCTCATTACCTGCGTGTGCATAGTACATGCCAGTCGTGGGCGATGCCATAGAGGAGAGGGGCCCTGCAGGCAATAAGCGAGCGTATGTGAGGAGTCCACGACCCTGCCTTCTGCTCGCGAGCAGGTGTACCATACGTTGAACTGTGTTGGGGAGAGGGTAGAATGGTCACAATGAATCCTGCTAGCAGGTCCTTTCACAGGGTGGGGGTGACATCCTGTTTGGTCACCCCTTTGCAGCCAGGGCCATGGAGGTGAGTGCCTACAAAAGAAGCTACGACCATTCCTTCAGGACATAATGCGCACTCGAGTGCCAGTAGTAGATTCGTGTCCATTTACAGTATTGGCAAATTCAATTTTAAGTGTGGTGGTAATAAAATGTTGGAGTTTACCGTGTTGAGGATGAAGTTATACAGGTAAAGATGTCATGATAAGACCGTAAAGCGATCCAAAGGGTTGCAGAATTGTGTCTAGAAAAATGAGAACACCTTCGACCACTATAAACGTATATCAGTGGAACAGCAGGTAAAAAAATTGCAGATGAACAGTATTAGGTCGCACCATCACGAAGTACGTACACAATGTACCAACAAACTGGCTATTTCGCGGATAGATGACGAACAACAATTATGTGATGATGGGGTACATGCTGTGGAAGAATGGCGGTGCTGTGGAAGAATGGCGGTGCTGTTGAAGAATGGCGGTGCTGTGGAAGAATGGCGGTGCTGTGGAAGAATGGCGGTGCTGTGGAAGAATGGCGGTGTTGTTGAATAGTGGCATGCTGCAGCCTGTGCAGGATGTATACTTATCTTGCCAGGCGTGTTACAGATATGTCGTGATGTGTGTACTCTTTTACATTCCGCAATCTTTCATGTGCATACTTGTGAATGGGATTTGTCGTCTAAGTTCGGTCTCCGACGTGGGGTTTATAGTCACTTCCCAGGGGAATCAATGCTTATCCTAGTGGGTGTCGTGGGTGCAATATGGCATTCGTATCACACGACCAGTGCTATAGCTGGTGGTCGAATCTTACTTGCATTTACTCTTTATTTCAGTGCGGTTCCTCCTCTCTTTATTTACCTATACTGTACTATTATTCTGTGGCTGTCGTCTTTCTGAGCGATNATTTCAGTGCGGTTCCTCCTCTCTTTATTTACCTATACTGTACTATTATTCTGTGGCTGTCGTCTTTCTGAGCGATCTTTTGTCCGCTTCAAATTTTTTCCAGGTGGGTAGTTTTTCGCGTTTGCAGCTTCGTAAGCCGCCCGTGCACAATGCTTCCGATGCCACTGGTGTTTTTTATATGCATACATGTACAAGACTTGTTTGCGTTTAAGGAAAACTCCTAGTGTTGTTTTTTGCTGGCGTAGTGTACCGCCCCGTTTCCAAGCCCTGAAGCCATCCGCATAGTTATGCCATCCGGATGGTCGAGCGTGAGGGCAATGCTGCGAACTCCATCATCCTTGCGGGAGTGAGAGCGACAATGCTGCTGACGAAGCGGTGTAAGTGTAATTAGTGTTTTTATCCTAGAGCTAGTTGTTACAGAAGAAAAAATGGGTTCGAGCGCGCGCGTGCATCGTGATGTCTAGGACCGCGCGCTGCCAGCTTCGCTCCGTACCTCACAGACAATGCAAATATCAGAAGTGTGCGTGCTCGCAAAAGATCGACACACATGTGCATCGCTGTGCAATTGGCTATGTTTGGATGCAAATAACTTTTATATAGAGGCACAACATGCCAAATGTTATATGAATATAATTTTTTNAATTGGCTATGTTTGGATGCAAATAACTTTTATATAGAGGCACAACATGCCAAATGTTATATGAATATAATTTTTTTAAATTATGGAATTACGATATTCAAATATATAATTTTTCTTTAAAGTCGTGGCCTGTGTGTGTTAATATATGCTTGTTACATACAAATGTATTTTTAATTCCAGTGTTCATACGAACCAGAATAGGCATAATAGAAGTGCTATTAACTTTTGTACTTATAACTTTCTATATGTATTCGACATTAAACATCCTCCTTTCATATATCTCGCTGTAGTCTTGGGGTCAGGAAACTTGACTGCCAACTCAAGGAGTGCAGGAAATTTCCCACAAGCTTCCAGCATTTTCTGAGTTCCGGAACAACAACCAACCAAATAACCATTTAAAACGCTCCTAGCGACCAACAATATAAATATACTCCTCAATGCTAGCACACCCCTGCTGGAGACGAGTGAACCAACACACAAAATGGTCCCATCGATTCAATACTGGTAGCTGCTAACGGTAGAACTAAGCACACACACTCTGGTGGCGGGCACGAGAATTAAAGATGGCCGCCTACAGCAGATGACTGGTGGCAGGTGCAGGAATTATAGATGTAGGACGTAAAATGCAATAAAGAGAGAAAGAGAAAAGGGGTGGGAGACAAAAAGGAATGAAAGAGGGCAAGAGAGAAAAGGGAGATCAGAAGGAATATGAGAAAACCAAGTGCTAAAGCAGGCAAGAGAGATAAGACATGGCAGAGAGAGAAAGGAAGGAATGAGAGAGCATGAAAAATTAACCATGCTGAGTAACAGAGCATATAACAAAAAAAAAATCGGAGACCAGAGCATTTGAACAAGGTGGAATTTTAGAGCAGGAGTTTGGGAATAGGGGAAAAGGGAAATTCCGAGGGAAAACCTAGATGGACGCTGCTATATTTTCGTAATGACATCATCCAAAATGGCCGCTGTGGCACTGCGGGACCCCCACCTGAAGCCTGGTGGTGCAGAACTTTCATTTTATAAATCTTAACATGCAATCGATAGGAAGGGAGTATAACTTTTATGAACTGCATTTGTGTGATCAAATGGAAACTTTATTTCCACTGATCGGACATACTTGTTGTTTGCATGTAAATACGTCTTATTTTTCTGAATTAAATAGTCATCCACAATTTGAAGATAATATTTTATTAATTTTTTTAACTACTAAGTTATAGAACGGATTGCAACCGCGTAAAAATTGTAATGTTACACATACATAGTATGTGAATTAACATGATAAAGTTATAAAAGATCTGATATTGATAATAAAATTAGGTGGTAAAACAGCAAACCATTCTTAAAAAATTTGTATTTACATTTACGGCCAATTTTGGTATAAGTAAAAAACAGTAAACATAAAAAAATTAATAATTGTGTAAATTGACCTGTCTTGGAGAAATATGCACCAAGGTTGGCGTTTATTCTCTGCTACAAAGTAATTCTAATTCTGCACTTTTATAAGTAAAATTCGTACAGAACATGTTATTTTACAAACTTTTGGGATGAGTTTTCTTGAACGCAGAACTAAACAATATAAAGAATGTAGGTGTAAAAATACATTGGCTTCTGAGGCGACGCTGCTGTCGTATAAGTTTGTGTAAAATTAAACATTTTTTTAAATTTGAAATTTTCATCGCCAAAATAAAAAAAAGAATCTCTCATTTCTGCGGCAGTTGGTTTATGCATAATAATTACAATTACAGCCTATTATTGGTTTCTTCACAAATTTCGAATTAATATTTGAAAAATCATCCCAAGTAGGTCGTGTTTAGTCGTTTCCTAAATATCTCATTTACCAGACCCATTTCCTCCTTTTGTTAGCATAAAGTATCTTGGTTTTAATTGGTTAAATTTAGCATTGCATTATATTTTATTCATAAATGTTGTTATCAATTTATAATTAAATTAAATAAAACTTGAGAGAAACTATGTGTGTTGGTAATAACTAGTAAGAAAGAATTAATATGGAAATATCATTTAACTGAGTGTGCACGAATGCGTTGCGTTTTAACTTTGCTGTGATGTCCAAGCCTTAGTTAAGATTTGTTTGCATGAGATGAAGGAATATCCTGCAAGTATAACTTCAGCAAGGCGTCAGAAAAGTTGAAAGTATCTGTCAGTGGACTATACTCTCTCACACACCAGAAAGCAGCACCAGGCACCTGTAAGCCACCCTTAGAAAAAAAAAAAAAAATAATGGACTTCACGTTTTGAGAAATAACCTATGTATAATAAGAATGGACGCAAGAAGGTAGTTTATATGAGTGGTAAGATTGTTGGCAATAAGAGTTTTTAAATGTGTTCTAATATATCTAACAAAAAAACCTGTTTCCACTTTTAATTTTTTAACACTGTGAAGGTATCGCACAATTATTATTGTAGTTTATTAACCTTTTTTTTTTTTTTTTTTTTTTGGTCGCAGTTACAGAAACATTTGCTACCACATTTAGGGAAACATTTCGTTTATTTAGGGAACGATCTGTAAAATTTACTGAAAGTTTTTTGTTGTTGAAGAAACACGTCCTTAATTTTACGGGGCAAGGTAAAGTATTCTTTACAAACATTTGTCCACAAAATTAAAATATTTATTTTAATATCTCGAGTGGAGAATGCAGAAACGTTTGATTTGAATATGCAATATCCACTTCGCAATATCGTTTCGAAACATGTTGACCCCCTCGTTATCGGTGTGATATATCGCTCCAAGAGAATATCAAAAATCTATAGCGATACGTCGCAAATATTACTTATGTTGATATCTTTAATATTGGCATCGCAAATATCGGTCATACTGATATCGCAAATATCGGATATAGTCAACACCATACGTCGCTAACATTACGATATGTGACATACCGATCAACTCTGTTGGACCATATTGCAGTTCTGATACTTGAGGAATATTGTTTATTGATCGATATTGCACAGTAATGCCGCCTGCACGCTGCGGTTGCCGAGGCGACCAGCCGGCGGGAGTCGAGCCAGCGACCTGCTGAATGCAAGGCACGTGCGCTGGCGCCTGGCCGTGGGCGAGATGAAACGCAGACGACGTGACTCGCTTGTCGAGAGGGATGTGCGGTGTGATTGTTCTCCTCGTGGTCCAGAGGAAGGGCAGTAGCACCTCGCAGTCCTTCATCCCGTGCGTCCCCTCGCCTCTTCCACGCCCACTTTGTCGTCTTCCACACCGCTAACGTAACGCATCATCTCTCTTCCAACACCTCTAACACGCTTAAGTAGAGAGCCTTGGACGAGTTTCGTTTTCGTACGTATATTAACGTTAGCCTGGTTCTGAGGTCCCCTGCATCGAAATTCCGGAATAAAAACGGCGGGGCTACAAGTAATTACAAAATACTAATCACACACTGAAAAATAGTAGCGGTATCACATTGTTTAGATAGAATAAACCCTGCCAATTTTTTGTCGCAGACACAATATTTTTATATTTGTCACCACTTAACTTTTTCGGTCACTAAAATTTGTAATGTGATGGCTACAGAAAATCTTGTTTCACTAAATAAAATTTGAGAGTGTGAATACCAACAAAATTCTTTGTCGTCGCCCCAAAGCGATATTTTTCCATTGCGTCACTGAGGCGCACATCATAAACGGATTACTTCAATAAGAGGAACTGCAAAAACTTATGAAGGCTATGTGAGGCACAGCGAAAACGTATGACTTCATCAACAAGAGGCACAGTGAAAAGTACGATGTCAATAAGAGGCCCAGTGAAAACTTCGTACGACATAAAGAGGCACAGCGAAAATATATGACACCAATATGAGACACAGCTAAAACTTATGACATCACTAAGGGGCCCAGTGAAAACCTATGGCGGCAATATGAGGCACAGAGAAAACCTATGACATCAATATGAGGCAGAGTGAAAACCTATGATGTCACTGAGAGGCACAGCGAAAACATCAACCGCGCAGCAAAATATACTCATAGTTCTGTTTGAGTGGTTTGGAGTGGGAGCAAAAGCCGTCTTTCAGCGTTACTTTTTATTATTTATTTTAAATTTTTTGCAAATTTTTGAAACTCCTGATTTGACAGCTAGTTCATTATAAACGGAGGCAGTTGCTCAGATCAGCAGGAGTTGAGAAGGAATCAGCCACAGCAGGTTGTAAGGATGCCTTCCAGAGTTCGCCTCAAGTAATTTGGGGAAAATATAAGAAAAATGAAACCAGAAATGAAAAGGAAATAAAACCCAGGTCCTCACGAATGCGAGTTCTGATATTAAAAATTGCACCATCTCACTCGAAGCTATGGACGTGTTTCGTTTTCTGAATTCCCGCTCGGTGACTTGAGAAATAAAGTAAGTGTGTTGTGATTGCATTATTATGTACAAATTGTTAAATCTATTTCAGGAGTGCCAACAAGAGGTACAGCGCAAACATCAACCACGTTGCGAACTGCAGTAATCGTACAGCTTACATTACTTGGAACGAGGATCTGTACCCTATCTCCCCGTTACCTGAACATTGATGTTTACATTTTAAGAACCTGCTATGGCTACCCTTCCTGTGAATTTTCACCTTGGTGATTTATTCGGCTGCATTTAATTTTTCATATCACATGTTTTGCAACTGTCAGGAAACCTCTAAAACGAGGTACTTCCGAGAATACTTTCCAAGGCGAACATTTGTACACAATCTACATGCGGCAGAGTTATTTGTACACAATCTACATGCGGCATAGTTATTTGTACACAATCTACATGTGGCAGAGTTATTTGTACAGAATCTACATGCGGCAGAGTTATTTGTACACAATCTACATGCGGCAGAGTTATTTGTACACAATCTACATGCGGCAGAGTTATTTGTACACAGTCTACATGCGGCAGAGTTTTTTTGTACACAATCTACATGCGGCAGAGTTATTTGTACATACGCTACATGCGGCAGAGTTATTTGCGAACAACGAACAAGACATCGTATTACAAGTCACCTCTTTAAACCTTCATAGATTGTGACCTCTTTCTAAGAATTGACCTCGTTTGTCATGAGCATTTTATGCGGGTAACAGCATTGCCCCAAATTGTACCATGCCATTTCCCCTTCCAGTAGAATCACCATTGGTTTGATCTGGAAACGTCTTTAATATCAGACCGATACACATGGTACCACGACGGAAACAGCGATGTGTTGTATTCCGATAATATTACTTCGTGACTTACGAAATAAATGTAGTCTCTTTCGTTCGGTTAAACGCAATGATGCTACCACGACCTTGAGTTGGTACCGCGCATGTGCGATATGCTGGTGGAGGCCAATGGCGACTTGCGACAATTTAGGGCATGGGCGAAACTTTCTGTGCTGTATATCTCCCGATTCGGATGCAATAAGGAGATTATTTTGGTGCAAAACGAAAGATCTCGCTTAGTTCTGACGATGCAAACAATGGAAGTGAAGTATCCGATTCGTTACTATCATGTTATTCCCATATACCAAAGAAAATAATACCAGTGAAAGCAGAAATTGTAACGGAAATCCAATGGTCGCGTCACCGACACATCCACTCACTCTCTTTACATCATCATGTCGTATGAGTAGTTAATGTATTTATCTGCGTGTCCCAATGATGGTTGTTTTACCCGACTACGCCGAAGCTAAAAGAAAGATAATATTTTTCACGTGTCTGTATGTACTGCTTTCGTTTGTACCACTCTAAAGCATAAAAAACAATGAACGATTTTGGCAAATGAGGTATCGTTGGATTTTTTTTGATAGGGTAGATGACTAAGGATAGATGACGCCATGAAGGTATTAATATGACGGACGTTAGTTTCCACAATTTCAGACTTAAAACATTTTCAAATTCCAGTAATATCAAACGAAGGCTTTTAGCAATGGTTTCCAAAAATAATACATAACCATCATTTTTGACAACAAAGTTCCTTTATAAATAATACAAATATCAATTTGGCTTTCATTGACTGTTGCATCGTTGGACATACAAGCGTTAAATAAAAACTATTTGCCGGAGTATTCCGGAAATTATATAAAAAAAGTGATTAATTGTTTAAATAATAAATAACAGTGAAATAGTTATTTAAAAGGAAAAAATGCTTGATCACCTACCACGACATATCAACATACAGACCAAAGCAGAGGTTAGTTATGTTTTCAACTGAACGTTTCCGTTACGTTACTTATATGACGGTACCGTACTTCCGGCCTGGCGAGCATTGTAATACACGCAGGTAGGACCAATGGCTATTTGCCGAGGTTAATTTCAAAAGTGTTGAGTTTACTGTGAACAACTTATAGTGTTTTGCGTATAATTAAAAGTAGATGAATGTTTGTGTTGAGTGGTAGTAAAATATTGCAGATTGTCAGTGGTTGGTTCATCATATTCTTCATGAGTTGTTTTATTTTCTCGTGAATTCCAGTGGCACTTCTCTAGTAGTATTCCAAGGTCTCCGTTTTTTCTCAGATAATCAAACTGTATAAATAAGCTAGGGGAAAAATTAATATCACAAGTAATCTAATTTTTTTACCAGAGGCGGTAGTAGTAAAAACGACATTTTTCCCCGTATATGACTGTTAGAGTCTCTTATAAATTGATAATCATAAATATAATTGTACTAAAACTTCTTCTCATGTACGTGGTTTAAAAATTGATCTATACCTTCACATTTTTGTTATTATATAAGTAATTAAATTGCACTGAAATTGAAAATAGCTCTAATTTGACAAATAACTTTAAATAATTTATCTGTTGTCACTTACTCGCGAGCTGGCAACATATGTATTTATTTTGTTCTGTGAAGTTATATAAGAACTCTACATGCTAGTGTATATCAACATTTATGATGAATTTATTTTCAGCGTGTTGTGTTTCATAGTTTTACAAAGACTTGTTTGAATCACGGAGTACATATAAAAAATTAATTTATTTTGTTATGTAATGCATAAGTGCGGTTTAACTCATTATTTATAAATTTATCATGTTTATATTTTCAGTGTAGAAACTACTAAGAACCGACTATTTACACAGCTGAAGGGGAGGCGAAAATAAAAAATATCTCAGTCCACGTAAATCAGCACTATATACTATAATAGTTATTGTTCTGTTCAAAGATAATCTCACCTAAATTATTTTTTAAAAATAGGTATATAATTAGAGGCGCATTTTCCCCATCTTATTTTTCTCCATCAGTATCCAAGTTTAATATTACATTTTTGTGGCCTAATACTTCGTCTGCATCCTGAAAGTTCTTGGTAACATTCTCAGCTTGTAGGACTTTGGTGAAATACAGAATAATCCTGTTTCCGCAGCTGGCTTATGGACGGAATCAGCCGCAGAAGCAAAAGTAAAACAAGACACCTCCATCACTGAAAGATGAATGAGTGTAAATAAGATGAGTGGTCTAATTGTCAACTTCACAGGCTAGACAGCGATCGACCTGATAAGGCAACATATTTCAGTCTAACAACCATGCTGATGTTTGCGCCAAATAGCCAACAGTCATCAACCAAGGCAACGCGATGTGTGCAATGCAAACAGGCATGCAGTGTGAACAGTATCGAAGCGAGCATCACGTAAAAACAGTTGTCATTTCGTCGATGACCATGGCGTTGGAAAGTAGATCGTTACGACTACATTCCTCTACTGTGATCGCGTACGGAATCAATGGTTTAAGTCTTACCATNCCTTCCAGTAGAATCACCATTGGTTTGATCTGGAAACGTCTTTAATATCAGACCGATACACATGGTACCACGACGTAAACAGCGATGTGTTGTATTCCGATAATATTACTTCGTGACTTACGAAATAAATGTAGTCTCTTTCGATCGGTTAAACGCAATGATGCTACCACGACCTTGAGTTGGTACCGCGCATGTGCGATATGCTGGTGGAGGCCAATGGCGACTTGCGACAATTTAGGGCATGGGCGAAACTTTCTGTGCTGTATATCTCCCGATTCGGATGCAATAAGGAGATTATTTTGGTGCAAAACGAAAGATCTCGCTTAGTTCTGTCGATGCAAACAATGGAAGTGAAGTATCCGATTCGTTACTATCATGTTATTCCCATATACCAAAGAAAATAATACCAGTGAAAGCAGAAATTGTAACGGAAATCCAATGGTCGCGTCACCGACACATCCACTCACTGTCTTTACATCATCATGTCGTATGAGTAGTTAATGTATTTATCTGCATGTCCCAATGATGATTGTTTTACCCGACTACGCCGAAGCTAAAAGAAATATAATATTTTTCACGTGTCTGTATGTACTGCTTTCGTTTGTACCACTCTAAAGCATAAAAGACAATGAACGATTTTGGC
This sequence comes from Clitarchus hookeri, assembly GCA_002778355.1. Classification (NCBI taxonomy): domain Eukaryota; kingdom Metazoa; phylum Arthropoda; class Insecta; order Phasmatodea; family Phasmatidae; genus Clitarchus; species Clitarchus hookeri. The sequence continues at coordinate 46,526 of NQII01008138.1, forward strand.
AAATGAGGTATCGTTGGATTTTTTTTGATAGGGTAGATGACTAAGGATAGATGACGCCATGAAGGTATTAATATGACGGACGTTAGTTTCCACAATGTCAGACTTAAAACATTTTCAAATTCCAGTAATATCAAACGAAGGCTTTTAGCAATGGTTTCCAAAAATAATACGTAACCATCATTTTTGACAACAAAGTTCCTCTATAAATAATACAAATTTCAATTTGGCTTTCATTGACTGTTGCATCGTTGGACATACAAGCGTTAAATAAAAACTATTTGCCGGAGTATTCCGGAAATTATATAAAATAAGTGATTAATTGTTTAAATAATAAATAACAGTGAAATAGTTATTTAAAAGGAAAAAATGCTTGATCAACTACCACGAAATATCAACATACAGACCAAAGCAGAGGTTAGTTATGTTTTCAACTGAACGTTTCCGTTACGTTACTTATATGACGGTACCGTACTTCCGGCCTGGCGAGCATTGTAATACACGCAGGTAGGACCAATGGCTATTTGCCGAGGTTAATTTCAAAAGTGTTGAGTTTACTGTGAACAACTTATAGTGTCTTGCGTATAATTAAAAGTAGATGAATGTTTGTGTTGAGTGGTAGTAAAATATTGCAGATTGTCAGTTGTTTGTTCATCATATTCTTCATGAGTTGTTTTATTTTCTCGTGAATTCCAGTGGCACTTCTCTAGTAGTATTCCAAGGTCTCCGTTTTTTCTCAGATAATCCAACTGTATAAATAAGCTAGGGGAAAAATTAATATCACAAGTAATCTAATTTTTGTACCAGAGGCGGTAGTAGTAAAAACGACATTTTTCCGCGTATATGACTGTTAGAGTCTCTTATAAATTGATATTCATAAATATAATTGTACTAAAACTTCTTCTCATGTACCTGGTTTAAAAATTGATCTATACCTTCACATTTTTGTTATTATATAAGTAATTAAATTGCACTGAAATTGAAAATAGCTCTAATTTGACAAATAACTTTAAATAATTTATCTGTTGTCACTTACTCGCGAGCTGGCAACATCTGTATTTATTTTGTTCTGTGAAGTTATATAAGAACTCTACATGCTAGTGTATATGAAAATTTATGATGAATTTATTTTCAGAGTGTTGTGTTTCATAGTTTTACTAAGACTTGTTTGAATCACGGAGTACATATAAAAATATATTTATTTTGTTATGTAATGCATAAGTGCGGTTTAACTCATTATTTATAAATGTATTATGTTTATATTTTCAGTGTAGAAACTACTAAGAACCGACTATTTACACAGCTGAAGGGGAGGCGAAAATTAAAAATATCTCAGTCCACGTAAATCAGCACTATATACTATAATAGTTATTGTTCTGTTCAAAGATAATCTCACCTAAATTATTTTTTAAAAATAGGTATATAATTAGAGGCGCATTTTTCCCATCTCATTTTTCTCCATCAGTATCCAAGTTTAATATTACATTTTTGTGGCCTAATACTTCGTCTGCATCCTGAAAGTTCTTGGTAACATTCTCAGCTTGTAGGACTTTGGTGAAATGCAGAATAATCCTGTTTCCGCAGCTGGCTTATGGACGGAATCAGCCGCAGAAGCAAAAGTAAAACAAGACACCTTCATCAATGAAAGATGAATGAGTGTAAATAAGATGAGTGGTCTAATTGTGAACTTCACAGGCTAGACAGCGATCGACCTGATAAGGCAACATATTTCAGTCTAACAACCATGCTGATGTTTGCGCCAAATAGCCAACAGTCATCAACCAAGGCAACGCGATGTGTGCAATGCAAACAGGCATGCAGTGTGAACAGTATCGAAGCGAGCATCACGTAAAAACCGTTGTCATTTCGTCGATGACCATGACGTTGGAAAGTAGATCGTTACGACTACATTCCTCTACTGTGATCGCGTACGGAATCAATGGTTTAAGTCTTACCATNCGTTGGAAAGTAGATCGTTACGACTACATTCCTCTACTGTGATCGCGTACGGAATCAATGGTTTAAGTCTTACCATATGTATCACCGTCAGAATCTTAAACAACAAGGTACCCTGGAGATTCTCTACAAACCTCACAGAAACAAAGTTGCTGCTGTGATAATGGTTTTAGTGAAAGCAGTAATGCACGCCGACATGAAAGTAGCCATTGCACGTTCATCCCAGCACACGAGACGTACTATTGCGACAACTGCAGTGCGGTGTTTACCCGCAGTGATAACCTGTAAAGACATAACCTGAAGTGCAAAGGCAGTGTATGCTGTTCATCAGGAAGTGAGTGCAACTATTATAAGACAGTCACTACCAGCTATAGTGGCAGTCGACATGAAGATAGTAACTAGTAACTCGCCATCGCCTACAAGGTCTTGCCATGTGAAAACTGCAGTGTGGTATATGTAAATAAGTGTTGCTTGAATGCTCACAGCAGCGATTGTTCAACAAAAACAGAAACCATAATTGCCCCGCCGTACTCCTTTCTCCACCCGTCTGCTGGATTGCATGACCGTCGCCTGCTAGGTCCGTGGTCGTCTTCGACCATCTTCGTTTCCCCTGTCACCTGCCAGGTGGCGCTAATGTTGTTTGCGTTACCAATGGTGGCCACTAGGAGCACTGGTGTCGACACACATGGCCGAATTCTATCGTGCAGCAGGCAGAGAATACTCACCCATGCATGCAGTACTCGGTGCAAGTAGCTCAACAAATGCTAGACGCATGGCGTCTCGATCCAACCGCCAATGGGGGCTGCAGCTCGACGGTTCCGATAGCACATTGGGACTACAGCAGTGTGTTTCGACTGTGAGGGCTGAAGACCGCAATAAACAGTGCCAGCCTGGAACAAGGGCTTGGGAAACCTCGTACAATATATGAAACCTGCCCATACATAAATAATAAATATTAAAAACCCAACATAGGCGCAGTGCGCTCTGAGCACGATGTCGTACCGAACGTCTACTATAAGAAAACCCGATAGTTCCACAGTTCATAATAGCAATATCAGTATTTCTATTTGTATATTCAATGTATATTTGTTCCCTGCCACCGAATATTTAGTTGGTAGTACTAACATTTCAGTTATCCAGAGTAAATCATTTTATTGCCACTTCAAAACTTAATACATACATTATATTCCACTCCCGCACGCATGCGTATTGGAAGTGGTCACATTCTCTGTGTCCACGATGTCATATTTGTTGGTGATGGTCTCCTTGCATCATGTTACAAACGAGTTCATGAATAATAATCGTAAACATTTCGGGATAGAAAACACAAACATTTTACTCCGAGCAGGTTTAGCTTACATACAAAAAAATCTAGAAAATGAAACTTTGTATAAGAAAAACAAAATGCATTTTTACCTGTAATAAATGCAGTTGTTTTTAAATTAATAATATTACTCTAACATATAATGCCTTAGTGCCTATGATAAGGAATGATAAATTAGCGTGGGTTTTAAACCATTTTTTTTCCGTCACAAGTGTAATAAATTTTGTGTTAGTTGTGATACTTGTTATTAAAATATTTGAGTTAGATTTCGGAGAACCTTAACTCATTCAGAAAAAAAAACTTGACTTACATAAGCAGCTGTCACTACATATAAATATAGTCGAAACATTTCATATAACTGTGTAAATGTGTATGAAAGTTGGTGTCGATGACGTAAACGCTTTAAAATCAGCCTTTGAAATACAATCGCTTCCCACAAAGAAATGATTTGTTCGTTGTTATAAAAACTGTAAGTACAAATTATTATATCNTTTGAAATACAATCGCTTCCCACAAAGAAATGATTTGTTCGTTGTTATAAAAACTGTAAGTACAAATTATTATATCTGTAGGATATGCAATTTCAAGTTTAAATCGTCAATACAGAACGAGGTGGCACAGTAGTGACAAAATGAGCTCGCAATCGAGAGATAACAGATTCGAACCCTGGTGCAGCCACCTTCATTTCGGTTTTTAACGTTTGTTCGAAATTACATAAGGCTATCGCTGATTCCTTAAGAAAGCCCTTGGTTAATTCTTCCGTCAATTATGCTGTGAGNTTTGAAATACAATCGCTTCCCACAAAGAAATGATTTGTTCGTTGTTATAAAAACTGTAAGTACAAATTATTATATATGTAGGATATGCAATTTCAAGTTTAAATCGTCAATACAGAACGAGGTGGCACAGTAGTGACAAAATGAGCTCGCAATCGAGAGATAACAGATTCGAACCCTGGTACAGCCACCTTCATTTCTATTTTTAACGTTCGTTCGAAATTACATAAGGCTATCGCTGATTCCTTAAGAAAGCCCTTGGTTAATTCTTCCGTCAATTATGCTGTGAGNGTTCGAAATTACATAAGGCTATCGCTGATTCCTTAAGAAAGCCCTTGGTTAATTCTTCCGTCAATTATGCTGTGAGAAGATAAACAATGCCTACATACCAATGTCGAAACAATAGTATTGCGCATCGCATCGTTACGCTTCTGCTGCGAATAACACGCGCATTGTTGTGTATATTCTATTTGCGTTGTCTTCCACACTTTATGAATCAAACCCCATGTATGGCGTGCTTCCCCATGTATGGCGTGCTTCCCCATGTATGGCGTGCTTCCCCATGTATGGCGTGCTTCCCCATGTATGGCGTGCTTCCCCATGTATGGCGTGCGTGATTGTTTCCTAAATACATGTATCACAAGCTGTACTGTAAAATACCTCATTTTGGATAAATTAAGCTTTTACTAACATTTTTCAATAATATTTCATGTATAATACATATCAGTTATTGATAACTTATGAGCTTCTTTCCTCTACATGGGTGCAAATAAACTTTAGTAACTCGCCAAATTTGAAATCGGTTTATTGTTTCCCAAAATACGACACACAAACTGTATTATTTCATGTGAGGCTATCTTACATAATGGCAGAGATATGAGACTTTGCATAGACAATTTTGATGGATATAATTGATACTGTCAAAATACAAAGTAAAGGTGAAATTTGTATGTAGTNGACTTTGCATAGACAATTTTGATGGATATAATTGATACTGTCAAAATACAAAGTAAAGGTGAAATTTGTATGTAGTTTCGTAGAAAAATTTTGAGCTTAAATATTCGTATTGCCGCTATTTTAAAAATATGTGCGTCTGCTCCTCTCAACGTTAGTAAGTTTACATGGTCTGCCATACTGCTACTTGATTGGCACATGTGGTAGAAATCGTGTCTTTTTAAGATTTCGCATGATTTTTATTTGTCATGCAATACTATTTTACAAAATTGCGAGAAAATTATATTTTTTTGTGGAAACGTTTAAAAGTTATAATATGTACAACCAGCATATAAAGTTTCATTGGAATTAATTACATGGGTTAAACGATTTAGTATACAAAAGAAAATAGCCATATGACCGCCATTTTAAAAATAAGTGTACGAAAAAATTACTACTTGTCTGCCATATTTGATATGAATCGGTCAACTGTTTCCCAAGATATGACATTGAAATTTTATTTATTAGTGTGGCACTATCCTAGAAAATGAAAGGTAAAAGAAGCTCTGTGTAGAAAAATTTAATTTGTGTTATTTATACTCCCAGAATACAATGATAACTTGGAATTGAAAACATGGTTTTGAAGATATAGCATACCAGGCTACATTCGCTAGGTGACTGCAATTTTTTAAATAAGTGTCTGGCATATCTGAAACAAATGTGTACATATTGTTTGCCGTGGCACCACTTGTTTGCCGAATTTGGTAGCAATCTGTCAACTGTTTCCCGAGATAGTGCACCAAAACTTTATTAATTAATTTAGTTCTATCTTACAAAATTGTAGAGAAAAGTGGCTGTGGTTTGGTTTATACTATGCTTGTATCACATACTGTCAGCGTACAAAATATGGTTGAAATTGGTGAAACTGTATGGTAGTTATACAAAATAAACCTAAATTTTGAAAATAGGAGTGCAATGAAGTTTATTTACTACAATGTACCTCACATATTTTTGTATTACTCACGTGCCAAATTTGGCGAAAATTGGTTGATTTTTTTTGGAGATATTATGAAACAGCCTTATTTATATTCATTTGTTAATATTTTGAATGTTACAGATCAACATCAATATCGACTTCTTGGTGCAATGATTACACCTTGCGCTGTTAGCATACCAAATTTGATTTAAATCGGTTAAATGGTAGCCGAGATATGACATATCTCCCTAAAAACTAAAATGGCCACTATTTTGAAAGTAAGTGCACGGCCTGCCAAAAGCTATAAAAGTCAGATGTGCTTACTTAGTACTATATGCGTTCCGAGTATGGTGAAATTCGGTTAACGTGTTCAAAAATCGAAAAGGTCGGAACACACCCACACACACAGAAACACAAACAGGAAAGTGAGCTCATAATCCTTTTTTGCTTCGGAAAGTACGCTACTAAAAACAGGGAGAAAAAAGGCGTGTTGGTAATAGTGAAGAAGAAACAGTTTTTATGCAAAAATTGCATTACACTGAGCGTGCACGAATTCGGTTGGTTGCCTCTGTGGTGTATTTTTCTAGATCTAGTTATGCATTTTTTTACAATGCGGATGAATATCCTTGAATAAGAACTTTAGCAGTGCTCCAGAAAAGTTGCATGTAACCATGAATTGACTATACAGACACACTGATTTTATTGGCGACCACAAAAGTACTGAAATGACCAACAATTTGTTGGTTGTAGACCAAATAATATTTTGGCCATCACCATAATCTTTCCGTTCTCTATAAAACTCCTTGCTCAGCGTATACATAAATGGTAAAAATAGTTCTATGACTGGAAGTTGTATTGGTAGTGTATTGCTGCCAACTTACCTTAGAGCCAGCATGCTAGTCTGTGTTATAGCATAGGTATATGAAGTAATGGGAAGTGATTTATTCAAAGATTAATTTCAAAAATACTTACATCATTCTAAAATTCCTTAATAGATATTATGACTAATGAAGTTAAGAGTTTCTCTTCTTATATACAAAAGAGCAAGGGTTTCTTCATTATCGTTACATTTACGTTCCCAACAGTTCCACTATTTCACTTCTACGACGCATGAATAAAGTGAGACGTTCCTGGTAACGTGAATTTTACATATAGCGGAAGGATACCAATGAGAGGAAAATTAAATCCTAAGAAGGACTTTCGAAAAAATTTTAATAAACATTGGATAACCGATAGTTTTTATCCTTGGTGGTTGGCAAGGTGAGCTGTTCGGCAGTTTTATGCTCACATCTCATTGCCCTTGGCTATAATAAAAGTAATACTTTATATCATTATATATGGCTCCTACTGCAACTGCGAGATAATTTGTTATTTCACGAGTTGGGTTTCATTTAAAGAGTGGCAGCATTTGCTTGTTCGACCACATAAATATCACTGAAACTATAGTGTAATTATTGCATTGGTTTATTGTAATTTTTCACAAAATGTTCGTAAACATGTTACGGTATGATAAAAGATATAAAGACTTAAAAAAATTAAAAAATTTACAAAATATTACCTGGAATTTTATACACTGATTGTAACAATTACTATTTTTTATAAATTGAAATTTTTTTTAAAGTAAACTCGGAAGGCAATTTGTTATTTTGCTATGAAAACATCTGGCACATGTACGCACGCACAACAAAATTTTTATCTAATGTTTCTTCGGTAAAGTGATTTCAATCATTGAATTTTAGCTTAAATATTCCGTAACAACTTATCGTTAAAAATACTATAAAAAATAATGTTTCACAGTTACTGAATTCAAGAAGATAAATTAGAATTCTCTGTCTAAAAAATAATATAATGGCGTTAGTTATTAATAAGCAATGGAAAAATTTAAATATCACATTTAGAAGCCTATTAATTCAGGTTATACACAACTCGATTGGTTCTTATAACTTTGAGATAACGTAGCTTATAGTGCCAGAGAAGTGCTGAATAAATTTGCCTTAATGCCTGCTTTCGATGGAAGTTTTAATGCTCGCCATGAATGCTCATATTTATTCAGTTCCTTTACCATTTCTGAGGACAGTGACAGGTTTATTTATGTGCGCGTGTTAAAACAGCGTTGAATACTAAGAACGGGAAATGGAAAAGAGTAGAAAAGAGAGGAAAAACCCCCATTCACTCCCGTCGTGAAACAAAGCCGAATAACTCACGTCAGAAGACAAGTTAATTTACTTCAAACACAGCCTTCTCTTAATTCCAGAGCTGAATCGAACTGCGAACTGCTGAAAGACCACAGTGACGAGCGACAGTTGGCTCTGTAAGTATTCTTCTTTCGGGCTTTTTATATAGGACGATATTATTTTGTTTGCTACCCAAGTTACAGAACTTTTAGGCAATTGAGTTCCTTCGTGATGTAAATAGACAGCTCTTCTTTTATCCTGATATCTTTGCGTTGTAAATATTTCACGATCTCGTTTCTAAAGCAGTTTAAGAAAAACAGCAACTTTTTAAACTTTAAATAAAATTACTTTATTCGTTACCAACAAATACCGAGAAGCGTCCATATTTATTGACCTGTGGGAACAGAAGCCCAAGTGTACGAACGTAACAGCGTTATTACTTTATGCTTAGAATTAAAATCACTTTTGAATATAAACAATTAAACAAATTGACTATTAAAAAACTAATAACGTTATGCAACTTCTGTTACGGTACAAGCCTGTAAACAACTGGAAAATACAAAAAAATCTAAACTATATTACGTCCAATTCCATTGATGATCTTACAAACACATATGGAAAACTCGTGATATTATTTATAATTTATTTGGAATACATTCTTGTCAATACAAGCGAAGATAAAACATTAATATTTGTAAATGTTTTTAATTATCCTCGCAAACAGAAAGCTTAACAAAAAAATCTTCCAACAAGGTACTGACAGTTTAAGATTCAAATTGAGTCTCGAGGGTTATGTGTGTTGCCAACACTTACGTAACGACAAAACCCAGAATCGTACTCACCGAATTAATCAGCTGCACCAACAAATCTTTCCGGAGATGTCGTTCATGTGACACATGGGCATACAAACATGGCGTGCAATATATGTGCGTTATACAGCAGAAGGAAAAGTTTGAAAATGGATTTTTCGACTCGTCAAAACTTGAAAGCATTAACAATAATGAAAACCCAGAGAGTAAAATTAGTGCTTTGCGTTAACTTAAAGTGCAGACCCACGATTTAACTACGTAGCTAGAGGTCGATAATAAATACCAGGAAAATATCCAAGAAATGCAAAATGTTCACGAAATGTCGGGTTGATCTCAAAACAGACGACAGTAAAGTGAAAAGGACAATAATTTTGAATGTAAGTAATTAAAACAGCAAAATCGAATGCAAAAGTTAATATAAAGCAAACACTTTATTGGAAGCACCGGACAGTTGGTACAGTCAGGGCCAGTTTCACCAAAAAAATTAAGTTTACTTATAAGCGAGATTAACAAAACTCGATTAGTTTTAAACTTGAGTTCAAGGTCATGTTATGTTTCACCAGTGTAATCTTGAGTTTGAATTAATCGACATTAGATAAACTTGCCTTTTCTATGTTTCGTTCCTTCACATAAACGGTGGCGAAAATACTCAATCAGAAGCCGAAGAATATATAATGCAATTTCTTTCTCTCGTTTAACAGCATTTTGCAGTGATAGACAATATTTATGATATTGCCATTATAACGAAAATTGTGGCAACTGTGAACATTTTTTCATAAAGTGTGACTTTCCACAGAAAAACCACTTACTTAGATGTTACCCTTTATTTTTCTTAAATAATATATGTAAAGGATATCTAATTCAAGGTAGATCAGGATACCCGATAAACCTGGTAATTTAAGTTTTACTAGATAAAGAGTGAAATTATTGTTGCAAAGTTAGGTTGCATTCGATTCTTTACATTTGTAATGCAGCCACAGCAACTGTCGTTGCAGTTTTTTTGGTAAGTAATTCTTCGAAGTGGAGTGTAACTGCCCACATTAGCTTAGGTGAACTGTATATTATTTTTAGTGATACTGGATCCTTTATTTTACGCTATTTCATAATTTTGGGAAACATTTCGTCTGTTGTGTTGTTGAAGTTTGCTTTGGAAAGAACAACCATCATAGTCTATGGTGTCAACGATTTTATTTGCTATTAGCCCTTACTATTGAACATGTATATTATATCAAATCAGCATTCCCCGAACAGCACAGTTTGTAGGTTACATTTATCTCTGCAATCAAGGTAGTGTGAAAGAGTGAATGAAGAGATTTGGATGGCTCTTAACGTTGAGATCGTGAAAGCCGATGAGGGTGATTGAGGTCAGTATGGAGCATCGCCGTAACGAAAGCACGGGGGAAACGGGAGATCCCCGAGAAAACCCGCGGACCAACGGCATCGTCCAGCACGATTCCGATATGCGAAAACCCGGAGTGACGCAGCCTGCGATTGAACCCGGATCGCATTGGTGGGAGACGAGCATGTTAACGACTCAGCCACCGTTGCCCCAAGTGTGAGAGAGTATTGTTCAGATTCGTATTGTACGATGAAGAGTTTTATTACCACAAATTCATGTCATATTAGCGAGCAATTTCCCAAAAGTAAATTATAAACAAATAATAAACTCCAAAATACTAAGTTCCACTGTGTGAACATTAATATGTTTTCCACTCGAGATCGGTATATAATATAAATTCGTTAAATTTTTGTATGTATGTAGCGAGTAACGAAACCTGCATAAATAATTTTACGAACATCGCCACTGTTATATCCATATTTTATGCAGGACACTACTACTCCATTTTATTTTCCTTTTTTAAGCGAGACGAGAAGTGCTAAACCGGCCGAAATTGGGCAGTTAACATTAAATCTGCTAAACTCGAATAAATAGGATTTTAGTGCATGGTGGACCGCACAAAATGCTTAATAGAGATGATGTAGTGACTAATCGAGATTAAATCGTTTGAGCTTAGTTGCTGAAACCGGCCCTTAGAGACATGTTAATCCCAGAAATATAAATATAGCCACAAAAAAGAACAAACAAAAGTATAAATTACAAAAGAAAGGAGATACTGTATTATGAAATATTGAGGTGTGACATAAAAATCACACCGTACATAAACAACGTCAATATGAAAAAAAAATGCCCGTAAAACTATACGTACGTTAGGGAACGGTTCTGAAAACATAACCGACAAAAGACAAAGGTTAACTAATGCTCATAGAATGAGTGAGTGAAGAGATTTGGGCGGATCTTAACATTGAGGTCTTGGAAATCTGACGAGGGTGAGGCGAGGTGATTATGGAGCATCGCCGGAATGAAAGTGCGAGGCGAACAGGAAATCCCCAATAAAACCCTCCTACCAGTGGTATTTTGCAGCACGATTCATCCTCAAAGAACCTTACACAACTAACCTAAGAAAAAGGAAGAAAAAGAATCATTTAACGAAGTACTCTATAAAANCATCCTCAAAGAACCTTACACAACTAACCTAAGAAAAAGGAAGAAAAAGAATCATTTAACGAAGTACTCTATAAAAAAATGCATACGCCAAAAATATCTGCTGGATAGTATATGTCGATTAAAAGCAAAAAAATAAGCCAGTACCGGCAATAAATGAAACTTATGTGAGCAAACAATACAAAAATTGCTATGGCACGCCACAGCAATCAATACATGGCCATAAACAAACCCGACAGCAGATAAAGAAAAAGGAAAACCGCGTCAATGTGNCATCCTCAAAGAACCTTACACAACTAACCTAAGAAAAAGGAAGAAAAAGAATCATTTAACGAAGTACTCTATAAACAAATGCATACGCCAAAAATATCTGCTGGATAGTATATGTCGATTAAAAGCAATAAAAATAAGCCAGTACCGGCAATAAATGAAACTTATGTGAGCAAACAATACAAAAATTGCTATGACACGCCACAGCAATCAATACATGGCCATAAACAAACCCGACAGCAGATAAAGAAAAAGGAAAACCGCGTCAATGTGAGCCGCTGTCGGGACAACAGCTGGGCCACGGAAGANGAGCCGCTGTCGGGACAACAGCTGGGCCACGGAAGAGAAATGAAAGCAGTCGACAGTATAAAGGCATGGACGCTGCAAAGTCGCATTGCCGTTACGTCGGCAGGCCGCAGGCGAACCCGGGTTTGCCATCTCGCGGATCTGCCATCAGCAGGCCACTGGCGAACCCAGGTTTGCCATCTCGCGGATCCGCCGTCAGCAGGCCGCCGGCGAACCCAGGTTTGCCATCTCGCGGATCCGCCGTCAGCAAGCCGCCGGCGAACCCAGGTTTGCCATCTCGCGGACCAGCCGTCAGCAAGCCGCCGGCGAACCCAGGTTTGCCATCTCGCGGACCCGCTGTGATAGGCTGGCTATCCAGCAACTACAGGTGGTTCTCTGTACACTGAGGACTTCTGAAATCCCTTCTTAAGGACTACTTTTACCCGCACTGCGTGCTCTCCCACTATACTTACATTGACATTGACATTGGTCTGACCACTTCATCCACGCGTCGGTCTAGTCGCATCAACTCTCGTCGCCTGAACGCGCCTAGCACCGAGCTAACGCGCTGTCGTTCCCTACATAACGCTCCTCTATCACACTTTCAGCGCAAATCCCACCATTTTATGACCTTATAATAAAAATAAAGGTTTTTATTCACGTCCCTATTAATTTTTTTTATCTATTATACCGGAATGTTAATACCTAATAATGACCGTAAAAAACACCCGTCGAAGACATATTTCACTTTCACAAAAACATTATTTAGAGAGGAATGGAGGAACTGAAAAACGTATAGAGACGCGTAACGTTCCTTAAATGCTATTCGCAAGCAGACCTCGCTGATACACGTTGGACGGTTTTTTTATCAACTTTTTCTGCTGGAGTTCTGCGCANGGAATGGAGGAACTGAAAAACGTATAGAGACGCGTAACGTTCCTTAAATGCTATTCGCAAGCAGACCTCGCTGATACACGTTGGACGGGTTTTTTATCAACTTTTTCTGCTGGAGTTCTGCGCACCGATCTGCGGCCTACCCAGGCGGCCACCTTACGGCATGGAACTTATTTCTCTTCGTTGTTACCAACTTTACTGGTTGCATGCCAGTCAGTGAGCAAGTCAAACTATATGCAGGTAGGGACAGTGGCATTTCTCGAAAGTTGATTTTAAAAGTGCTCAATTAGCTGAAGTCAGGCTGTAGCCAGGCCCGGCGACAAGGTGGGACTACGGGTACAGCGGTCCTGGGCCGTCCACGAGGGCACTTTGCCCCGCGCTGTGCGGGGGGAGGAGGGGCTGCCATCGCCCGCCAACTTCCCCTCCTGGGCGCCGCCGAGCCTGGCTGGCTCAAGCGTTGCGTCACATTCATAGTCTGAAGTCGAGGAAGACTGCTTGTTCAAGGTAGGGTACATTTGTTCCGGGCTCTAAGGCTCAAGGCGGCCTTCCAAAACGTTACTCCGAGAGTAGAGTAAAGTAACAGAGCGAAGCCACTGAGGAAAGCAAAATTAAAAGTGCTTTCAGAACGAATATGATCTAAATAACATTATGTGTGTACAAGTATGTACTGATAAAGCAATCAATGTAAATTCCAAAAGATATTTGTCTCTTTCCCCAAATTCTTTTTTTTCAAAATATTAGNTTAAAAGTGCTTTCAGAACGAATATGATCTAAATAACATTATGTGTGTACAAATATGTACTGATAAAGCAATCAATGTAAATTCCAAAAGATGTTTGTCTCTTTCCCCAAATTCTTTTTTTTCAAAATATTAGTTATATACATAAACAGCTTTTCTTGCTATAAATAAATTATAATAATTACGTCTTAAAATGTAACATTTATATATATTAACTTTTAAATAACAAAACGCATTTTATTAATCGTCATTTGTAGTTTTCCTGGGTGTGTCTGTAAACAGAATGTCCACATTTATTTTAAATTTGTTTAAATCAGCTAAAATTTCCGTCACTTTCAGTTTACCCTTCTACACTAGCTGAAGTTGTGCATGTAAAAGTTTTACTGTGGCAAGATGCTGAGAGTATTAACTCTACAGTTTAAGGACAGGTTTCTTTAAGGCCCGAAGGCCAGCGCACCCTCCATCCTTCCCGCACTGCAACTGTACTCAATTGAGTTAAGCAGTGCGCTGCACTTTTTCCCCATATTTTCAAAGAAACCAATTACAATCTGTTAACCTGTTTTCCAATTACAAAAATTTGGTTTTCTCAGAAACCTGTCCTCCTCACCAATCAGAGTTATACCGATTAACAGTATAACTCTTTATGGGTCATTAGAAATCCGCTCAAACCACTTATCAAATTCTTCCAGTCTTTTCCCAATCTGGGTGGCGAATTTATTCCAAATCACTAGGAGCTCCTTGTTGACAATTAAGTCTTCGAGGTTCCAGTGAATGGACTTCTCCTCTGTCTGATCTT
>NQII01008138.1:61051-76478 GCA_002778355.1 Clitarchus hookeri
TTTACTAGCTTTAAAACCCACAAGTATGAGGGTTATCGAGTGTAGTCCATTCACGGTTACTTCCAACTTTTCGGAAGCCCTGCTAAAGTACACTGAAGAGCCAAAAAAACTGGTACACCTTCCTAATATCGTGTAGGGCCCCCCGAGCTCGCAGAAGTGCCCCAAGACGACGTGGCATGGACTCGACTAATGTCTGAAGGTATTCAGGAGGCAATTCACACCACAAATCTTGCAGGGCCGTCCACAAATATAATCTGCGCCAATTTGAGAAAGGGTTGCACGTCTGTCACGTTTAATGATTCTCGTCAGACGTCGTTTGTCCCGTTCTTTCACGATCTTTTCCCGGCCACAGCGATGTTGAAAATATTATGTTTTACCTGATTCCCGATATTCACGGTACTCTCGTGAAAGGGTCATACGCGAACATCCAAATGTTATCGCTACCTCGGAGATGCTATGTCCCATCTCTCGTGCGCCGACTATATCACCACGTTCAAACTCACTTAAATCTTGATAACCTGCTATTGTAGCAGCAGTATCCGATCTAGATGCGGACCGCATCGCGTTACTCTGATTGGTTCCATATCTCTGTAATTTGCATACGCACGCCTATACCAGTTTTTTTTGCTCTTCAGTGTATATGAAACATACATTAAAAAAATATGTATAGAAAAGCGTAACTAAACAAGTAATGTAATAATAAAATATCATCAAATTTCCTAGGATAAAGAAATGTCCACTGTTGAAAATTATATTCATGGCAGTCAAGATATAACATATAAATTAATGAAACACCTCAAAATGGAGAAAGGAGAAAACAATCATATATATATAATATGTATAATGGATGGAGTTTCTTAAATAAAACACATTACAAAAAATAATGCAACAAAGGAGTTGAAGAACTGAAAAGCGAACAATGTGTACAACATTAAAGTGAAGGTTTTAGCATTTGCATCTGCCAAGAAATATAAAGTATTAGAATATTGACAATAAGATGTAAAAGTGATAAAAATCTGAACAGCATTAGAAACTATCGAGATCACTGCTCAACTAATGACATATGGATGATCATATTAAGAGTTATTTGGTATTATGACGTTCGCCCGAGATTGTCACCTTAAGGCAACGTTATCTGTACCTTTAACCTACACATGATTAAGTCATAACAATCGATAAACAGCCAGGGGTAATATATATTTTTTATAAATGGCATGGCACACCGTAATTTCCTAATGACGGGCGATGTCATTACTCGCCAAATGTTTGCAGGTGGCAGGTATAACATCGCCCAAACGCTGTCGCAAATCTGCCGTTTAATATTAAGTCCTTTCTGACATTTTGCAAATAACTGACTTTATCTTACAATGTTCAAGTTTGTTTATCCATTAATAATCATGTTAGGTCATATGTCGCATTGTGTTTCCTAGACAATTTTCCTTTACTGATTATTTCACTGTTGTTTTCCTAGTATTCAGAATAATGGGGTATATTTCATTCATTATGTCTTCGCATGTTTTTTATAGACACGTTAATTATTTTTATTTTAGATTTCAATAAGTTATTATATATATAAATTTTGCATTTAATGAATTAATATGATTATTTTCAGCAACTTTGTAATTTTCAAACACCGTACTTTTTTTTAATGTTATATAAAATTATGTTTTTTTAAAACAACTAACATGATTCTCTTCTTTTTTAATCGTTTGCCAATTTGAATTAATTTGGTTTATTTAATGTAAAATTTTATTAATTTTTTTCGGGAAATTTTTTTGTAATATCAAATGTCGTTACTTCTCGTTACATTCGTTAAAATTGTTTTATGACAAATATCTGAGTTAATTTGGTAAACTATACATCGTGATGGAAGAGAAGACAGCTGGGACTGGTAAGTAGGTGAACAATCTTACCTGATCTTCTCACTTTCTTTATAAATGTATGTATGGAATTCCATTCAATTATAAATAATTTAAAGCTAAGGGACTGCTTATAGTAATAAGATAATCAACATGCATTAATACTTAATTTTAAACACCATATTTTTATTTGAAAAGTAAAATAAAAAAATTAAATATTACCCACAATATCCATGTAGGGCAAAAAATTTAAATATTATATTCATCAAGAATTGCTATACGAATTTTACTGCAATCCATAACTACGGCACTTTTGGGCAAAGAAAGCGTTTTGTTTTTTAAAAATATATTGTTTGCAAATTTTTCCAATAAAATTTTAATAAATGATTTATGGTACCCAAACCATTTAACAAGATAATTTATGTCATTATTAATAACATCTTAAATTTTAATATTAAAAATATAATTGCAACATATTTAAATTAACTGTACAACACTTTCCATACTACTCGATTACTTCAGTTTTTGTTGATTCTAATTTTTAAGTTATTCTATGAAAACATTATTTTTAGCTTCGTAATTATACTCTTATTTAAATGTATAATTTGTAATTTTAACTCTCAATGATATCATGATTTTTTATTACTTTTAAAACAATAAAATAAATAATTTGTATAAATTCAATGCTTAGTTTAGTATAATAAAGCATCGTTTCTCAATTTATCAAAATTGTCGTTTTTAACACATCTTCTTAACTAAGTTTTCAAAGCAAAAATATTATAATAATTATTTAATTTTTACCAGATGAATATATTTGCTGTAAAGGTCCCCGCCTAGCTAAAGGTATCTTCCGTGTCTTAGACCTAGAAGCTTTAGAGCGCTAAGGGCGACGTGACTTAGGCACATACTTCATACGTATGCCTTATGACCTCTATGTCCAAGGCACTGAACTGGCATGCCGTTTTTCTAATGGCGTCTCGCTACTTGAGATTCTCTACGTTAACACTATCATTTTATCGTGTAAATTTAAAGATAAAGATGTGTGCTGCATGGCCCTAAAATATGTTCAGTTGCTTGTTCGGGAATCTTCATACATAAAATTTATTGTGAAATACATTTTTCAAAACTTTTTCAGTATAAAACGGCACATTGAAAAAAATTCAACAAAAAAGCAAAAGCTACAATTTAGACGTAAATATTATGATTAATGGTAATCATTAGCAGAAGCTGCCCAAAAGTATATAGACCATTCGCAGTATCTTTACACCTTTGAACCAAACCTTTAAAAATTAACGCACGTATGCCGTGTTTGGTTGTTTCGTAAATACCTAATGTATTAGAAGCGTAAAATTTATCTATTAACATTAAATTATGTTTTTGGTTAAATAACTGTAACTAATGTATTATCTTTAAAAGTATATATTTAATTTACAATTAATATAAATAACAGTGTGAAAATAAGTGTGTCGGACCACATCGTTGCCTGTCGAAGAGCGATCAGCAAGTGTTAGCCCCATGCATTACATGCTTCATGTGGTATAATATATTTTTTCTATAAATATTGCCATGTCGTGTACCTTTAACCACTTACAAACAACTGCGATTCCACTTTCAATTGCAACATTTTTTGTTTTGCAATTGAATGTTATTATACAGAGTGAGTGTAAAAGAATGCCCCAACTTTGAAGGTATATATTATCAAAACAAAACCACATACAATCTTGATTGACAAATCAAATTAACTTTGGAACTGTGAAGTTTGTTTTCCATATATTCATAAATGTTATATGTGACCACCATGAGCGGCCCCAACGACGTCTACACGATAATCAAACTCGTTCCACGTTCTTGTCCGCATGTCCGGTGTAACGGTTTGGATGGCGTTCGTAACTCTCGGTTCGAGGTAGTGAGGGGGAAGCGAGCTCGCATTCGACACGTCAATGTGAAAGGGACGGTCTGATGTTTCCTTTATGTGCCGACAACGAGGTAGACGATGCCCTCATGTCTTAGCTGGTTTTTAGCGATGAAGTGACGTTCCATACAAATGGTAAGGTGAACCGGCACAACGTGTGGATATGGGGTCAGGAGCCTCCACATGAAACCACTGAACACGAGCGCGCTTCCCCCAAAGTGAACGTGGTTGGGACTGTATCCAAAGACACTGTTTTTGGTCCTTTGTTTTTTCACGAAACCACTGTTACTGGAATCCCTTATGTGCACATGCTTACAGAGTGGTTGTTTCTTTAGTTAGAAGAGGCGGCGGGGGACTTCATTTTACAGCAGGATAGTGCGCCAACCCATTGCCACCTAGCTGTTCGCGGATGCCTGAACGAGGCGTTGCCGCGAAGCTGGATTGGTCGAGGAGCAGCTGGTGACCAGGCTCTTCATCATTGGCCCCCCATGAAGCCCGGATCGTACCCCGTGCGATTTTTTTATATGGGGTACATAAAGAATGAAGTGTTTCGTCCACCATTACCGGCTAACTTTGACGACCGCAAAACGAGAATTACGGACGCCATCCAAACCGTTACACCAGACATGCTGAAAAGTGTGTGGAACGAGTTTGACAATCGCTTAGATGTCGTTCGGGCCACTCGTGGTGGTCACATTTAACATTTATAAGTGTACGGTAAACAAACTTCACACTACCACGGTTCATTTGATTGGTCAATCAAGGTTGTGGGTGGTTCGGTTTTGATACTATAGATCTTTAAATTTGGGAGATTATTTTATACTCATCCTGTTAACTCTGTGTTCTGGGCCATATATTTTATACATGTTGATTAAATGAAAAATTAGGATTTATAAAATGAGAAAACGTGTATTATAGACACACATGTTTATTCGTTTATGTTACCCGGATTTGTATTTAAAATTTGTTTTTATAATTAAAAAATACATAATAAAAAATTTAAACAATTTAATTAAATAAAACTTATGGCCAGTATACTACCCAATATAGTATAACGTTTTTATATTAATGTATTTAAATGCAAAAAAATAAATGCTATAATTTCATTTTATTCATAAATTTTATTTTTCAATGTACTAAATCATTTAACATTAATAAACAGCAGATTTTGCATATATGAGTTACAAATTTATGTTTCTATATTTATATATAAAGATATTATAAAATTTATTATTTAAACTATACAAATTTGTATACAATATTTTTTAAAAATATAAAACTTAAAAGCTGTTTTCATTAATTTAAGATACAGACCATTTCTTGAACTTTAGTCGCTTTATTTATATTTAAAAATTGCTCATAAATTTTTTTTGTTCATTTTTAATATAAAAAATAACACTTAAATGTTGGAATGGTTTTTAATTACAGTAAAATTTCAGTGCAAAACTTGCAAAATACACTATTCATCAAATTGATCTGCAGTCTTTCACAGCCTGAATAGTATGCTAGAAGTAACACTAACTGAATGCATTTAGTATGGTGTTGGACCCCCGAGGCACGGAGACAGGCAACTATGGTGGGGCGTAGAGGCTTACAGACGTCCGGTGTTCTCCTGTGTAATATCCTGTCACAGCTGGAGTAACAGACCCTTCATTTTCACCGTTGTTGCCACTGCCTGTAGTGCATAGGCTGTTTTTGACAACACGAGCACAATAATTGTTTCCTCATAGACTGTTCTGTTTTGACTGGGACCGTACGACAACCACAGCGTAATAAATTCTAAAGAAAACACATTTAATGAATATACTTTTCAAAAAATATAAATTAACAACATAAAAAAATGTGCTAAGTACTGTGTTTTGTCTGGAAAAAAAATGTTAATAGGGGTTAGATTAAGTTGGGTTAAGATAGCTTGCTAAAAGTACTTTAACGGGCATTTTTACTTGTCTTTGACCTCAACGATGCATGTATCATTAACTTCAAATAGTGTAAGAATCATTGGTCATTCTTTTGCACCTACTTAGGTTTGTAATCCATGTTTTTGTAGTACACATAACCTGAGTGGTACAGCGATAGACGTATTGGCATAAGCTATTACAATTACTGCACTCTGCGTGTTGGCCTAGAGCTAGGTGTCTCTGTCCCACTGTGCATTCGCCAAATGTAGTGAATTATATTGTTCCAGATGTAGTTTTCACTCGAAGGTTGTGCGCATAGTAGTTAGTAGTTACTTCAGTAGTTAGTAAAACATATCATTTTAAAGAATTATATATTTAAAAGTGTTACATGTTATTTGAAATAATTGTATGAAGAACATTATTGTTGAAATTTACATCATAGCTTTCCAATTTTTCAAAAATAAATATTTGAAGTTTACCAAACAGTTGCACTTACTTCGATCAGTGCTGTAACTGAAAATAAACCTAACTGTACAATAAGTGTAGATGAAATAATTAGGGTTTTACAAAAGAGAACAGTATATTCGATGATTTTGTTTTATTCGTGGTCATAAATTAAATTTATTTGAATTGCGCTATAATGTCATATATTATGGTGGCATGTTACTTCTCTTTGAGAATGACTAACCAGGTAATCTTGTCCCTGATAATCACGTGAAACATGAACTTTTTCAGTTCTCAGTGGACATCCAGTGCAGTCAGTTGCAGGGATGTGTTAGTAAGCATAGTGTAAACACCATTTCCAGGAGAACATATGACACTGGAAACAATCCTGGAAAGATTGAAGAAAAACGGTGATGTCGGGTTCCAGGGGAGTAGGGCTTCTTTGAATTTACTTCTTCTCAGGCTGGGATTCTCATTAAAGAAGACTGACGCTCGGAAGGTGCTTTTAGAAGATCCAAAAATCTCAGGATTTTGAAGGGAATTCCTGACGCAATATCAGAAACTAAAGGAAGAAGGATGGATCTTCGTGTACTTGGAAAATACATGTATTTTGGTACCAATACATACTTGAGACAAAGCCACATTTTTCACCTACATGTTTGGGTGGCAATGGTCGGATATTGTAAGTAGTGCATTCATTATGGCAGAATCACTGTATAATCTTGTGCAATAGTTCGCTAAAACAACGTTACAAAATGACTATGGCTCATTCAATACACCACATTTTCAAATTCTGGTAATATGCAGCCTTATAAATAGGCACTGCCAATGTTCGAAACTGATACTAATATTACGATTAAATTTAGAAGAGATTATTAATGAGATCATACAAATGCAAACTGGTTCTTATTTGAGCACATAACTGTAAATGCTGAAATAAAATTTGTTCACAACATGTTAATCGAAAACACGATTTTAACGTTAAATTAAGTGTACATTATGTACTCGGGTAATTTTTATATTACTAGCTAGGTGCTTGTGACGTTGCATTTTTGTACAACATGAAGTAGCAACTATTTTCCTTTGACGAAGGATATGTTTGTACACAACATTAGTGGTGCTGCCCTCACGAGCTAGGAATACGGGTTTGCAGGCGAGCTTACTCTGAAGCAAGCCATGTGAGTGGCAGTCTTCTCTCTATTGTATATATTACACTGTTATCAATGATCTGTGGACCTCAGCTGCGGCCATAGCAAAACAGGGCTTTAGGGGAAATTTAAGTTTCATTCATTTCAAATGATATCCAAATGGAATGACTGTATACGTGGTATAAATTGTTATTCCACCTCCAGGCTCGCAATCACATTTATGGGATACTTTGGCCTCGATTACAGTTTATGCGAATCCTTTACTTGTAGTCTGGTGCTGCTATAGAAGTTTGACAGTTTGTTTCGGAGTAACATTACTCAATACCCAGCCTTAAGGAGAAGATTCCGTGTTTGATAATTTTCTTAGAATTTATGTTGGTTAGGAATTAACAGGCATGGAGGCAAAACAATAAAACATATCACAAAAATTACCTGGGTACAAAAAGCACTCGTATACGATTTCGTAAAGAAAAGAAGAACATAGCAACTATTTTACTGATTGCAGAATTTATGAAAATGAACTACTCATGCATTTATAAATCCTGCATAGTCTGAAAACTTTTCTGCAACTGTAAGGTAAATATAACTTTTACAACAAAATTTGTTTCAAAGCTACAAACATGGCAATGATATAATAAGTCTGTTGGATAACATGACATCAGAAACACCTTTTACCTTTTTTCGTCCTCTTTAAGCACTTGAATTAAAAAAAAATTGTGAAAAAATTTTAGCCGTTTTTAATACCTGACCTTTTCAAATGAATGGAATAATATCTTAACGGTTAAGTGAGCTATTAGGAATTCCTCGAAAAATATTTCATCGCATATAGTCCTCTCAGGGATTGAATTTTGGAAAATCCAGAAATCTGTGGTAAAGTTCTTTTATGATCCATGCCTAAATTTCCTTCCTTCTGCATCCAGCGATTTGGGTTGTGTATTGATGAGTGACTCATTGCTGGCTGTTCATAATAGAGCATGTTATATTTATAAACACGATATATTTCTCGGCTCGAAGGGAAAATATGCACTGTTCTTAGGTGTGTGTGGTGAAACTTTATTAGGTTTATGGTACAGCGTATTAAGGTGTAGGTGAATATTATTGTTTACTTTTACGATAAAATAAGCACGTAATTGTTACTGGGATAAGAAAACATTGGCAGCTTACCATCCGTAGGAAACACAGACTAGCCAGGTACTTGAAAAAGTAGAACAATAGAAAATGCATTAGCATCTGCATAAATCAATGGCAAATTTTTTTTTTTACTGATGCCGCCGATACAAATACTGTTTTGATTGGCTGATGTTTTTACGTCACGAGAACGATTCACAAATCGATTGGTAGCAAAATCGAAAGATTACCGTTCCACGTACTATTCAATATATAACAACCCGAGTCGCTATGGTGCTCGTTCATGGGCAGAATCATGTCTGAAAAATATTTCGTTTATGAACCAACATCTGTAACCTAAAACGTTGGTGATATGACGAGAGTTAATTGTCCGTATATATAACATAGATAAATATATATATTTTTTTTTTTCATCATAATTACGCACTCAACATTTGCGTGGTATTTATGTAAACACTGCCGACTTTATTAATCTTCTGTGCTTTGTGGTTAGGTCCTTGACAACTAGCAAATACGGCATTTGTAACTTTTGAGTGAGAGTTGTGATCATAGTCGGCTGCTTTTGTTACAAAACCAGTGAACAATGCAAGAAATAGTTACTGCTTTGTATCGTGTCCGGGTGTTTTAAAGCGAAGGGTATTTGAGTTTTATAAACTCACCAAAGTGCAAATACTCCGATTAAAAATTGAGTGGGCCCGAAAAGACAAGTGCTAAAATACTGAAGTACCATTTGCACAGTGATTAAGTGATAATGTAAGACATAAAAAATAAAGACAACTGCATTTGAAGCAAAAAGGTGTAATTTTCATATTGCCAAGAAAACAAAAACAATTAGGTTACGGTCACTTCTTTGTAGAAACATTTCAACTATGTGAGCAGTGTTTATATTTCTTCAATAATTACATATTTACTACATAGTATTATATAGTTAGGATGTGGTGGATTTGTGTTGGAGCAATAATGAGCTGAACGGGATTAAATTATAATTTTATCTACAAATAAACAAAATTTGTGTGTGGGTGATGTAAATATCGTGTAAAACTCAAATGCTAGTGAATGTTCTTGGGCAGTTTTAAATGTGTCAACAAACTACAAGATTTATTGCACAAAACTGACTGTGACGTGGCACTGTGTGTTACATGACAAGTGTGCTCCCGTAAGTTTGTACTTTCATTCTTATGTTAAATATTATGTAATGGGTTCCACTTTAATGTATTGATTAAATATACTGATTAAAATGAGTGAATAAAAAAATAAATTTATTTTCGGTGAAATCGTTACAAAAACAACAGATTAATGTTTTAATAAAAACGAATTTTTTTCTGCTATAAAATTTGACGAAAGAAAAAAGATTTTGGGCGTAATGGTGACACTTCAATGGCGTTATCTGCTCATTTAATTTAGGTGCCATAAAAAAGGGGCCCAAGTCATGGACATTACGATGACAAATAAACTACGATTCACTTTATGATACAGCCCCATTTACCGTTTTCCGCAAATATATCACAGTGCTTTAAGTAATGTATTGTTTTATGAATATGTAGACGTTCCTTGCTTATATTGTACACTAGCTGTGCCCACGGCTCCACTCGCGTAGACTACGTAATTATTGTTTAGGTTTTTTTTAGTAAATAATCTAAATCAAAATTCGCAGCGGACTCGCAATGAATACACGTACATCCTGGAACGTGATTAGTTTGTTACTAACGACGCGAGCCGACTGAGTGTCGGCCGAGCGCACGCACTAGTGTTACATTTCCNCTCGAAGGGAAAATATGCACTGTTCTTAGGTGTGTGTGGTGAAACTTTATTAGGTTTATGGTACAGCGTATTAAGGTGTAGGTGAATATTATTGTTTACTTTTACGATAAAATAAGCACGTAATTGTTACTGGGATAAGAAAACATTGGCAGCTTACCATCCGTAGGAAACACAGACTAGCCAGGTACTTGAAAAAGTAGAACAATAGAAAATGCATTAGCATCTGCATAAATCAATGGCAAATTTTTTTTTTTACTGATGCCGCCGATACAAATACTGTTTTGATTGGCTGATGTTTTTACGTCACGAGAACGATTCACAAATCGATTGGTAGCAAAATCGAAAGATTACCGTTCCACGTACTATTCAATATATAACAACCCGAGTCGCTATGGTGCTCGTTCATGGGCAGAATCATGTCTGAAAAATATTTCGTTTATGAACCAACATCTGTAACCTAAAACGTTGGTGATATGACGAGAGTTAATTGTCCGTATATATAACATAGATAAATATATATATTTTTTTTTTTCATCATAATTACGCACTCAACATTTGCGTGGTATTTATGTAAACACTGCCGACTTTATTAATCTTCTGTGCTTTGTGGTTAGGTCCTTGACAACTAGCAAATACGGCATTTGTAACTTTTGAGTGAGAGTTGTGATCATAGTCGGCTGCTTTTGTTACAAAACCAGTGAACAATGCAAGAAATAGTTACTGCTTTGTATCGTGTCCGGGTGTTTTAAAGCGAAGGGTATTTGAGTTTTATAAACTCACCAAAGTGCAAATACTCCGATTAAAAATTGAGTGGGCCCGAAAAGACAAGTGCTAAAATACTGAAGTACCATTTGCACAGTGATTAAGTGATAATGTAAGACATAAAAAATAAAGACAACTGCATTTGAAGCAAAAAGGTGTAATTTTCATATTGCCAAGAAAACAAAAACAATTAGGTTACGGTCACTTCTTTGTAGAAACATTTCAACTATGTGAGCAGTGTTTATATTTCTTCAATAATTACATATTTACTACATAGTATTATATAGTTAGGATGTGGTGGATTTGTGTTGGAGCAATAATGAGCTGAACGGGATTAAATTATAATTTTATCTACAAATAAACAAAATTTGTGTGTGGGTGATGTAAATATCGTGTAAAACTCAAATGCTAGTGAATGTTCTTGGGCAGTTTTAAATGTGTCAACAAACTACAAGATTTATTGCACAAAACTGACTGTGACGTGGCACTGTGTGTTACATGACAAGTGTGCTCCCGTAAGTTTGTACTTTCATTCTTATGTTAAATATTATGTAATGGGTTCCACTTTAATGTATTGATTAAATATACTGATTAAAATGAGTGAATAAAAAAATAAATTTATTTTCGGTGAAATCGTTACAAAAACAACAGATTAATGTTTTAATAAAAACGAATTTTTTTCTGCTATAAAATTTGACGAAAGAAAAAAGATTTTGGGCGTAATGGTGACACTTCAATGGCGTTATCTGCTCATTTAATTTAGGTGCCATAAAAAAGGGGCCCAAGTCATGGACATTACGATGACAAATAAACTACGATTCACTTTATGATACAGCCCCATTTACCGTTTTCCGCAAATATATCACAGTGCTTTAAGTAATGTATTGTTTTATGAATATGTAGACGTTCCTTGCTTATATTGTACACTAGCTGTGCCCACGGCTCCACTCGCGTAGACTACGTAATTATTGTTTAGGTTTTTTTTAGTAAATAATCTAAATCAAAATTCGCAGCGGACTCGCAATGAATACACGTACATCCTGGAACGTGATTAGTTTGTTACTAACGACGCGAGCCGACTGAGTGTCGGCCGAGCGCACGCACTAGTGTTACATTTCCCCCCAACCCCCTTTTATCATCCATCTCACTCCACTACAACAACGCTCTCAACAACCGCCGCCATGGCTCTTCACGTCCGCGTACGGTCACCTGACTCGCAAAAAATTAAATTTTCACATAACTTTTTGATATCTCTTAAAGTATAGGCGGGAATTGGTTTAGAGAGCGTATTGCAAGAGAGCGCGCTGGAGGGAAACGTTTTCCGACTTGATTCACTATTATCGTCACTGCTTATTTCTTATGTACATTTACGTTACAAAATATATACTTAAACTTGGCCAGAGAACTTATTTATTTCCTATTATGCAAGTACATAATTAATATATATTTATAAAAATATATAACATTTTTAATGCTAAATTGATTTTGAGTAACATTAAGTGTTCCTTAAAATAATGTGTAAAGAAGTAAAATGATTTCATATAATCATGACACTTTTGAGTAAAGGTTACAAGTGGGTTTCTAGGCTACTTAAAATAAATACAAGGACAGGAATTCAAGCACTCGCAGTAAAGTAACGGCACAAAAACGCAAAGCCGAACGAGACATTTTTTTACGAGATTGCGTGATCGCAATGTTTCTCTGGCCGAGTCAGCTTCATCAGGCAGTGAGTTGTAGGACACTGCCATATTGTGGAAGGGCGCTGTTTGTAGTGTACCTAGCGGCCAAGTACCAGATTAGGGTGTGCTGGGAAAATTTACAGTTTGTCGGTAGATCTGTTGAGTGTGGTTTGAAGCTCTTATTATCTTATGTTGAGGCCCGGAGGCTACCTGGATTAAGTTATAGATGGATGTGGCTTATTCCTAGCATCTGAGTACTGGGCTGCAGCAGGAGCCACTAAAGAGATTTGTTGTCCTACAACACGACGCCGGATGAAGCTGGCTTAGCCAGCGAAACTTTGCGATCGCGCAACAGCGGGAAAAATGTTTCTTTGCGTGTATGCTAGTTGACAAGTACTACATAGACCGTGAGTTCTTGGATTCCTGTCCTTTAATATACATTTATTTAAAAAGGTAAGTTTCGTATGATTAATACAAACTGCATTTTCAGCAATTGTTAATGACAAGTCTGGCAGGTCCACAATGTCAATCTGGGCGTTATCATCTGGAAATTCTTATCAGCATAGCCATTGGGTTTACTCGGGGTCCTCTTGGTTTTGCATTCCACAACTTCTCCATCTCACCTTACTTCACCTTCATCAACACTGAGCATAATAGCTGTCATTCACCACTGAAATTCCACTATATAACTTTTTCTAAGACATTTTTTCTGGAAAATTACGAGATTATTAAAACAAATTTAAACCAGTTCTTCATTTTTCGTTTTATTGGACATATTTTGTTAACTTTTCATGTCAGAGGTGTTGATTTCTTATGGCTAATAGATGTAGATTGGCTAGAAAAGTTGTTCACCGACGTTGCTATAAATGTGCAATAATTGTAATAAAATCATAAAATAATAAAGGATAAATTACATGCTGTCATCACAGAAGCACAAATGCCGCAGCACTCAGAAAACATAAGTACACACTCATTACAAGCAGGCACGTCTGTTTAACCTTCGAGGTATTGTGACGAAAATGAGAAAAATTTACGAGAATGATGTCAACAGATGACATCAAATTTTCCAGCCAGTGTTTTTTAATTACTCTAAATAATTATTCTCTTCACATTTGGTCAGTGTAAAATTAGCCGAAGCCTGTATTAATTTAAAACATTTTAGCGAAATTTAAAATAAATTCAATAAATTTCGTTTATGTAAAGTAAGCAATTTCAAAACAGGGGGTTATTGCATGCTGACAAATTTAAAGGAAAAAAAAATTTACGCAATGCAATATTTTTGTGAATAGTTAGGTTTAATTGAAGTTCTTTTATGTTAATTAAATCATGTTTTTCTTAGGTTGGTGCTGGTTTGAAGGAAATATGTTGCACTATATCATCTATTATGTTTCCATAATTTTAAACTGCGTTTGTTAGGTGCCTACATGTACAATTAAAGTGTAGTACATCGTACAATTTTTATTCCTTTCCACCAGCAAATCAATTGCTGGTGACACCACCAGAAGTCTCACAGTTGCATATCGACAGAATTTTTGCGACTTGCAATGATTCGGAAGGATATTTGTGGTATTTTCCTGTTGTGCTTCAAATGCAAAGTAACTGCAGGTGAGTGAAGATTAATTACATATCAAAGTCACTGTCTGCGCAAGCTGGAAGTTCCAAAATACAGTAAAACACTTTATAAGAAGTTTCTAGTAGATAAGTTTTCTTTTAAATAGGCTTTAAGATATTTGCACTTGGTTTATTACGAAATAAAATTTTACCCTTTAAGAACCTTTCCTGGTTTGTAAGCAAAAATTTGCAGTATTTTTTGTATACTTCTTAAGAGGGTTTCACTATGATCCCCGGTTTAAAGCTGTAAGCAAGTGCCCCCGCCCAATGAAAAACAGTTTTTATAAAGTTTATGTTACTAAGAAAATGGGCAATATGGAAAACATGTTGTAAGTGTGATGTTTGAAACCTTGCTGATTAAAGTCGTTTGTTTAGCCAGCATGCACATTTTTTATCGTAGTTGATACATTTATAATTAATTATTTATATGGTTGTAATTTAACATAACTTGTTGATTAATAATTTCAACAAATGGTTTTGTAGTTATTTAATTATTAAATATTTATTTATAATTTTGTCTTTTAACATAACAATTAACTGATTAATGGTTTATGTACACCTTGCTCTTAATACAATCACAGCTAGATATTTCTGAGTAGCAAGTTTGCCTAAAACCGTCCCGCAAACAGTACAGGGACAAGGGAATCAGCTGAAAATAACAGCATGAAACAACATGGTCGCCACGTGGCCGATCAGCTAATGACGGAAGGATACATAGTGATATGTAAACAGTGGAGTTACTTTTGCAGACCTGTCAGGATTTTGCCAAATGACATGAGACAGAGAGTAATGACGTCCGGTGTTCTCCTGAGCAAGAATCTGCCACAACTAGAGCAACAGACCCTCCATTTCCACCGTAGTTGCCACGGGCTGAAGTTACCGTCCAACATGGTCCCAAACGTTATCGATAGGTGAGAGGTCGGGGGNTCCACCGTAGTTGCCACGGGCTGAAGTTACCGTCCAACATGGTCCCAAACGTTATCGATAGGTGAGAGGTCGGGGGATGTTCTCCTGACCAAGGAAACATGTTGACATCGCGAAGGCATACCAGAGATTCCTGTGTTGTGTGAGGCCGGACATTATCCTGCTGTGAAATGTGGTTGTCAAGCTGCCCCAGCAAGGGGAGCGCACATGTTCGCAGAGTTTCCTGGGAGTATCGCTGCACCATCAGTTTTCCTTCAGTCATCGTTAATGCGGCGTGGGGATTGAACCGCTGTGCCTCTAT
>NQII01008139.1:0-78156 GCA_002778355.1 Clitarchus hookeri
CATTTATTGCTGCCGACATTTTAAAGAAAAGAAGAATTACTTTATATCTGGGTAAACGACAGAGGTGCGATTTTGCGAACTCCACCTTGCGTAAGCATGGGCTCGTTTTCACCCTAGGGCGCAAGAAATTATTAACAAACACGAGGATGTACTGTTACGTAATCGCCACGGTTCAAATCCGACTTGATGCATATTTACAATAATATTTTCATGATATGATCGTGATATAATTTATACCCGGCAGTTAGGTATTCATATTACATTTTTTCGTAATTATTCAAAGTGATGTGTTTCTATCGTGCTTGGTATCGATGGCAGTAGTATTTCAACGCTTATTTCCGGAATCAATANTGGCAGTAGTATTTCAACGCTTATTTCCGAGTCAATAATTATCACGGTTCATGGGAGGCTATTTGTACATGACATGCTCCCCCGTTAATACCCTTGCTAATCACAATCGAAGTGACACAGCTCGCTGTGTGTTGTGAGAATATTCCGTAAATAAAACAAGCCATAGTGTGTCATATCTGGTTGGTTTTTCCTAATTTTCTTCAGCGTATATGAGATTTCGTTCCGGTTTGAAGAGTTGCGAAAAGGAAAGGGCTGTATACACGATAATGAAGACAGTGTTGACGACAATAACTGTAGCTAGCTGACTTTGCTGGAAAAAATGTCGTGAATATTTCAGAAATCAACAAGAACTCCGGAGACACATTTTCTGAAGACCCCAATTAAGTTGTTGATAGACTCCAACGTTTGAATGCTTTGCACACTAAGGCGATATATTTAATCATCTGTGAACTTAAGGAAACCGGTTACATGGATGTAAACCATAGTGAACTATCCATCATCTGAAAACATCAGAGAAATGCAAAGATTCCATGCATGGAAAAAGTAGGATAATACATTTATGTGTTCTTAGTTGTGCACATTTAATTTATTGAACATTACCCTACTGCTCTTCTGAAGTCTTACTATTTCGGTGTTTTATAAATTAGAATGCAATGGTCTGTTTCAAAGAAAAATTATACGATAAAGTGGAGTACGGGGAATAAGGTTCAATCTGAAATATTATGTCTTTATAGGGCCGTTTAAGTCGGCCGAGTTTTGTTTGACAAGTAAACGAACTGAGGAAGGAATGTTTTTGAGGAACTGAGGGTCGAAATTTGCAATCGATCGTGTCGGGAATCGAACTTGTCTCGTCGTTTTGGGGGAAGAGGCCAAGTGAAGAATGGGCTGGTGTGTAGGTGGATTTCCTGTGAGAAAATGTTTGTACAATAGAAAGGATGCTGTACGCGTACTTGTGATGGGAAACGAGAGCTCTAGCCAATACAGTCTCTGTCTTATGTGACACCATGGAAGAAATAATCTTTGCAAAATGGGCGTGGGGAGTTATTTTCAATGGGGAGCCTGAACTAGTGTATCCAAATCATCATAATTTCGCAGATTACAGTAGGCTCTCTGACCTGCGTATTTTCTCCTGCTGCCTGATATATTTTATATTATGCATGAATAATGAACCTCATGTGCGTTTACATGAGTATTTTAATTTATTTATTTTGAATATATTGCATATGTACTTGCATTATACGTTTTTTTGTATCTTCACGGCATCACGAGTGGCTGATAAGAGCACAAGTATGCTTGCAAGGAACAGAACTCTTTCTGGGCATGATGGAGGTGCACAAAGTTTGTTACAAAATTTATAACCGATAATGGATCATTTTGCTCTCGCTTCTGAACTTTGGAAATTTTTTCGTTTGTATGTGTATGTGATACACTGCCATGCCAGGGCTGATACATAACCGACGTGCGTATGTACCTTTGCATGATCATATTTAACTGGGGACTACTTAAGAATATTTTTTAGCTCTGTTATTATGGCGCGTACTAAAGAAATAAAAAAATATATATAAGAAACTAGAATTTTTTATTTTTTTTTCAGCGTTTTGGTTTTTGTGTGTGATCATAGACGATACCCCTGAAGGTTCCAGATAAATACAACTTAAAATACTAGGGGTTTTTTCACCTCGGAATATAGCTTAGATACGGAAATATAATTATGAAGCACTGGTCGGGCCATAAAGTGCATTATCTTATGTTCGTTACTGGGAAATGTTCCACCCTTTTTAAGAAATGTGTTGTCTTTTTTGTCTTACCTTAATTTGGTGTCTTGCGTGCGTGTGTATGTGTATATGTATTAAAAATTGGCGCAAAACTGTCATAGTTTTTCCCGTCGCAACAAATGTTAAATATTTTATTCATGAAATGAGGTTTACACTTGTATTAGCAGATGTGAGTGGGTCGCAAATTCTGCTAAAATTTTCCTCCCAAACGATTTAACATTAATTGACCACTGTGTACGTGGGCGTGGAAATATTTCTAATTACATGCATCAGCGGATGAAGGAGTCGTTCGTTTGATTACGAAGAGAATAATAATGAACCAATTCGGTATATATTCCTAGAAGTATCAGACTGGCCAACAACGGATCGTGTGCGAAATGGTAGCTTTAAATACCTATAAATTGCAAAATTTTATCCCGGTAGGCCTTAAATGTGTCAGATATTACTGATACTAAATATATATTTGTGGTCAGTATAGCGATGTATTTAAAGTTAATACGTACATATTATTCTGCGTTACTAGTTGCTATTGTTTATGTTTAAGTCCCCGGAACGTGGATGGCTCGTGATACTGAAAGCCCGATGCTACGGATTCGATGTGAGTGAAAATGGCGCAACCCCTTTCTATTATAATCAACACAAAAATATATTCCATTCCCAACTGTATTAGAGTCTCGTAAAATAGTAGCGCGAGTTTACATTATCTAGGTGGTGTATAAGCTAAAATAATATTAAAAGCTTATTTGATACTTTTTTAAGAAGGAGCGAGTTGCTAAGGCAAGCGGGCACAAGTAAGGACTCGACGAAAAAACCATCCCAGAATTCACTTGGAGTGATTATTAAAATTTTAAATGCGTGCCGAACATGTTTAGTATCGAACCCGGATCGCCTTGAACATGGGTCTTCCCTGGTGTTGCCTTGCGAGTGCAGATATCTGAGTTTATTATCCTATGAATGAAAGTTGTCTTGCGTGGGAAATAACACAAGCTGCTGGAGCGACAAGCCTCCCCCCGGCGGTCAGTGCGCTAGGGCAAAGTCCAATTCAACACCTGGTGCAGCGCGGCTGGCCGAGTGCGCGAGCTCAGATTGCGACTGCACGTGCCTCTTGTTTACTTCTGTAATGGGACTCGTGACCACTTATTTAAGTACGCCTTTGTCTTAATAGTTTATTAATGCATCTGTCAGTCTCGCCTGCAATAGGGATATTTCGAGCNGTGCAGCGCGGCTGGCCGAGTGCGCGAGCTCAGATTGCGACTGCACGTGCCTCTTGTTTACTTCTGTAATGGGACTCGTGACCACTTATTTAAGTACGCCTTTGTCTTAATAGTTTATTAATGCAACTATCAGTCTCACCAGCAATATGGATATTTCGGGCTCACTCTGTGTATGTGTGTAGGTGTGTGTGTGTGATTAACGCATGATCAGGTCAAGGATGATCATTTTTTCCCGCTTAGTTCTTAGTTTCACAGCACCACAAAGTAAGTTTGGTTTCGCTGGAATTAATAAAAGATTTCACATGTTATTGTTTTGTGCAAAGAAAGAGTGCGTTTGAGCCAGAATTTATTTATAAATAGAACTTGTGAAGTTTTTCCTTAAATGTCTCGACAAAGTTGAAGGGTGGCAAATGAGAGATGTATGCTCGTGTCTTTGGTGGAATTCGTATTGTGGTATAAATCTGCATTGTGAAATAGTATCTCGGGAATAAAGCTATGTTTTAGTTAACGTAATTCATAAAGACTGAATACTATTGACACCTTCTGGATGAGAGGCCGCACACATATGCATACACCTGTTTGCATGTTATTTTTCATTCGGCTAAAGTCTTTTAAGAGTGCGAGTGATCTCTGAAGGGAATGGCAGGGTGTTTTACCGCAGATCAGATATATCTCTTAATAGAGCGAGCGCATACGAATATATGAAAATACAGAAATGTTTTTGCCGAAAATGAACTGTTTTTTATGCTTTTGTACTTGTGAAGTTCGAACCTTTACGCCAGCGTATTCTTACGGTATCACATTTTTTACCTGCAAAACTTTCTATATGGCCATTATTTAAGCGTATAAAGAGTCTTGTATGCTTACAATGGGAGCTAAAAAAATCTACGCATGTGGAGTTACCATATGGGTATATTTTTCCGCTACATATTTCTTAAAGTGCTGATTTTAAACTTGGGGGGAAATGGTTCTAATGATGAGTGTCTAAACCTGGGTTAAGGGCAATGCATGGGTTTCTTCACCTTGCATATCTCAAACCGCGAGAGGTAGTGAAGTGGGTTTAACACTGTTTCTTGTTTTTTCGTGACATTATGACTNAGTTTTTCCTGTTTTTTCGTGACATTATGATTTCATAGAAAGCAGCATAACACATCCAACCACGACGCATAATTTATTCCAACCCTTAATTTTTCTTACATGTAAAACGTATGCACATTTCTTAGTAACGGCTAGAGTCTCATTGAAGATATTTTCTTTAAACTATAACAAAATTTATACCATGAATATTTCCTTTTCTTTAATTTATACCAAAATTGATAAACAAAATATAACTTTTTCTTAAAACTTATTTCATCAGCACATAAATCTAAATAAATTTGTATGAAAAAATTTCAATGTTATAATTATTCTGCATGAAAAAGTAATATTTTTTACAAGTGTTACTTTTCTGAGTCTTGGAGGGCATTACTGACGTGATACTATTGGTTATTATGTACAATAGGTTCCTCATAATCTTTTTTTAATGTACCACGGGTTAACATTACTCCACAAACTCAGGGCTTCGGCGATGTACGGGGCACAGCAACATCTTTGTTTTTTGCACTCGTAAAGCTTTGTGTCGAAACGGCGGGCAGTGGAAATTTTTGTGAAGGATAAAAACAAAGTTCGTTGCGAATCGCCGACATCTATTTTACATAATAAATGATATTAACACACTGCTGCGTGATATTTCGTCATTCCTGACCTATAGAGGTTCAACAAGATTACACTCTACGCCAGTGAATAAGATGTTCTGACCCAATTATCTCAAAATGTCAAGGCTATTGCGTCATTGAGATTGCGCAGTGCAAATACTCTCCTTGTAACTGTTTCCTACCGCAATATTCTCTGCTCTCATCTAAGTTTGTGCTCTGGCTAGCAGTAATAATTGCGTGCCCGTGTTTTAATATCCTGAACGTCCTAGATGTGCGACACTTTGGCAGTAAAATGGCTTGAGCCACGATGTGTGGGTAAACTGCAACGTGTGATCGTGTTTCTAGTGGCNAGGCTATTGCGTCACTGAGATTGCGCAGTGCAAATACTTTCCTTGTAACTGTTTCCTACCGCAATATACTCTTCTCTCATCTATGTTTGTGCTCTGGCTAGCAGTTATAATTGCGTGCAGGTGTTACGTTATCCTGAACGTCCTAGATATGCGACACTTTGGCAGTAAAATGGCTTGAGCCACGATGTGTGGGTAAACTGCAACGTGTGATCGTGTTTCTAGTGGCATGGCTTGCACTGCGCACTTACTTCAACCACTAACAAGGAAGACGTACTCTGTACAAGTTCTGGCTTCCAGTGCCAAATATGGCGCAGCTTACTGCCACATTCATAGCTGTCACGTACATCAAGTCAGACTAATCCTCGCATATTACCTGTGAACTTTCAGACAAATATGACCTGCTATATGGCACGGGCTATTGATGATAAGTTCCATTATTTCTAAGAAAATGCCACAAAATTCTCACTAAATGTATCATCATTACAGCAATATTCAATTATAGATTTGCATGTAGTTTAAGATATTAGTCAGTATTTAATACGTGATGACATTCAACATGTGACAGGAACATACCTCTGAATGTGGACAGGCAATGAAAATTAGTGCTTTGGATTTGTTTACTGATTATGCTTCTCTTGGATGTATTCAGGACGTGCTATAGTTATGTATGACTGTGACGATTATGAGGTATTTTTGTTACAGCCAAAACTAATTAGACTATATTACTAAAGAATCCTACCAGCAATTTAACACATGTACAATTACAGACTGTCCAAAGTACTATGTAATGTAAATGCGTTTGGTATTTTGTAATATAGCGGGCGTATACTTCTAATTTTGTTAATATTTGTCTGAGATCAGGGGAAAGAAACAATCAAGCTTGAGCTATATGGCAAGCATAGAAAAACGGGAACCAGCATATTGTGTAGTAAGAGATTTTGTATGTGAAAATTCATGATGACCATGTTAAAGCAAGCACCTCCCAAATGTTACCACTATAAATGCGCATTCGATTTTGACTTTAAAGACATATTTCCTCTCTTGGGATTATTTCGCATGCATTTATTCATGTATACATTCTAATAAAATATATGCTTGAATAAATTAACAATAAGTTACTGATATATGTAGCTAATGGGTGTCCTCTCCTCTGCATAGGTGCAAATATATTTTTATTAATGTTCTTAGAAGCTTAGATGGTCGCTAGACCTCCACGTATGTTTTACAGCAAACATATGCTACAGTAGTGGTACAATTACAAATATTCAGGTGCCTCACCTAGGACTCAAACCCACAAAACCTCGTAGGCACTATTACCTAGCATATAATCAAAAATTTTTTGAAAGTAGGAGTCGAAACATTAACTTCAGATATAATCAGTCAACTGTTTTGAATTATACGGTTTGCTAAACTTAAATATTTACAGAGATGTTATTCTGAACTAATGTGTCTGCACCACCTAAAACACGCAATGTTACGTGGCCTACCGTTGTGTTACTTGTGATAAGAATTTGGTGTAAATCGGTGATTGATAATGTCAAAATACAAATTTTATTAAATTTGTTTAAATTGATTTGAAGCTAAGACAAACTTCTCTTAATATTTACCTGGCCACCATTTTAAAAATGAATATCTGACCACACTAAAATTGTGCAATTTTACATGGCCTTCTGTAGCGCTACTTGTGTAAAATATTTTGGTGGAAATTAGTTCAATTGTTTTGGAAATACGGCAAAATTTTCAATTTTCTCCCCTGTCAAAATTTGTGAAAAAGGCAGGAAATTGTATTTCTCTATGTGTAAATGATTATTATTATGAATACTGCAATTGTACAAATACTAGTTATTTTTTTTATTGATTTATAAGTTTTACATTTTAACCTAAATTATTTATATTAACGGCTTTAATAATGCATGCCATATTTAAAACCCGTCAGCATAAACGCACTGCTGTATCGCTACTTCCACATATAATTTGGTTGAAACCGGTTGACTAGTCCTAGAGTTATGGCATAAAACATCCATTTTTTCATGTGATGATCATAATAACTGAAGAGCAACAAGTTTATATAAAAGCACATTCGAAGATTGCCGAAGATGCCGCCAGCGTACAAAGCAAAGTGACAATTGGTTACATAGTTTCGTAGACAAAGCACTCTCAACTATAATGTTTTTTAGCCGCCATTCCGAAAATAAGTGTCTGGAGTTCTTAAAACATACAAATTAATAAACTCTACCTCAGTAAAACTATTTTGCCAAATTTATTAGTAATAAGTGGATTGCATTCCGAGATATGACAAAAAAACTTAATATTTTCTTGTAGGGCCACGTTACAAAATGGCAGAGTTATGAGACGCCTTACAGCCAATTTAGTGGTAATAGTATATATTTCTACTAAACCAAGATAAAGACCTTAGTTAAAATATGTTTCGTAGTTATGTAAATATTACGAACAGAACAAAAATATTTAAATGGCTACCATTATGAAAAAATGTTTCTGACCTATTAAAAACATTAATTTACACGACCTGCTGTAATGCTACTTGCCTGCCAAATTAGGTGGGAATCGGTTGTTTGTTTAGAAACATTACAGGAAATTATTGATATTTCATGTTATGATATCTTTCAATATGGCGTACAAAAAGACTTTGTATCGTACACATTTGATGATTCTAATATATACTACCAGCATTCAAACATGAGATAGAATTGAATGCACGGTATCGACGATATAGCATACCATGCTTAAATATATGGCTGCCACTTTAAAATTAGTGGCTGATCGAGTTAACAAAATACCAGTTTACATCAATTGCCACGGTAGGCCTACTACAAGTTTGCCAAATTATGTAGGAATCAGTCAATTGTTTCGCAAAATATGACATATAATCTTAATAAGTTCGTGTGACGGCATCAAACATAATGGCGGACATAAAAGGATCCGTGTAGACACATTTGATAGTTGATATATATGTGTAGAAGGCGCCAGCCTATCAGTCTCCTCGCCCTCACTTCCAACTGCACTCGCCACACACGGGGCAGTCGCACAGTGCTGAATGACGTCACAGCTGCCACCACCATCAGGTGATCGTCCGACTTCAAGAGGCATCTCGTCAGGGCAGGGGTTCTTAGGGCCAGCATGTTGTCATCCAAACCCACCCAGCTGTCAGGCGCATGAGGCATCGACGTAGGAGACATGCGCCGCACCGCTTCCCCCCTTTCAACCTCGTGCCGCCTGCAGTGTGTGGGGACAAGTGTTGTGTCCTACACGACAGTGTTCTGCCTAGGTTCTGAAAATGTATTACACAGACAATAAAGCAGAGGAATATCCTTCAATATTGCTCCCGTTGTAGTTTGAATATTCAAGTATGTCTACCTGGCCCCTTTCAACCAGTAATGGACTCGCCCACCGGCCAAATGGAAAAACATAACTACAATAACTATTATCTCCATAAATTTATTGTCATAACAAAAATTTGTGATAGCTTTTTCCTGGACTCCGGGCCTGCACACTTCTCCGCTAATCATGTGGCGCATTAATAGTCATTTATTTAGGTGGGAACAACTTATATTTTCATTGCCGGAGGAGCATGCCACCCACACCTCAGGAGCCTTTTACACTCCTGAGTCGTAATTATTCACATGTAATACCACATAGGCTTCGCGCCGTCTTCACTGTTTAGGAGCTCCCCGTGCCATAGCGGGGAAAACTGGTCATATGTCCCCCAGAGGAGAGTGAATCAAATAAACTATCTTGTGCCGAAATGTTCGCCAAGCGTCTTTAATTGTCCGTCTGTACCACGGCTGAATAACCTATTATTTTCTTAAGAGAAGCTGGGTCTATAATCGACCGTTTTGTCATCAAGGGCATTGGAATGGCCAGCAACAATCTTAGCACAGGAGTGAATATGCGTTGAGAGGGGACAAAACACCTCTCATTAGCCTAGCCATCTTGAATTATTGCTGATAATTCAATGATGGACCATGAGGGGAGACCACATCTAAGAGTCGTCGACCGTAAGACCTCTATTCTTGCACTCTGTGAGCTGGCGCCCCAGGGGAAATTATCCTCTGCCTGATAGGCTTATTACCTTAGTCGTAATTCTCCTGAAGTCCGAACCTATAAATGTGTCAAATTCCAACATACGAAGTTTAGTTAGAACTTATTACATGATTTCGACAAAGTAACATAAAATGCTTATAATTACTATCCACCGCCATTTTCATAATAAGTGCCTACATGCTTAAAACACAGTTTACTTCGCCTTCTGCAGAACTACTTGTTTGGCAACTTTGGTGGGAATAAATTTCTTTTTCCCAAGAAATGACATAGAATCTTCATTTTAAATGGGGCGCTATGTTCAAATGGCGAACAAAAGTAGCTATGTGTTGGCATAAATTTTTCTTGTAATAAATGTTTTGAGCACGCAAAATTTNTTTTGAGCACGTAAAATTTGGTTTAAATTGTGTAAACGGTATGGTAGATATACCAAATAAACTTAAAATATTTGTATACCTGCTATTTTGAAAATTATTTATGATAGTTTTAAGTAGCACAATTTT
This sequence comes from Clitarchus hookeri, assembly GCA_002778355.1. Taxonomy (NCBI): domain Eukaryota; kingdom Metazoa; phylum Arthropoda; class Insecta; order Phasmatodea; family Phasmatidae; genus Clitarchus; species Clitarchus hookeri. The sequence goes on from NQII01008139.1 coordinate 9,947, forward strand.
ACATGACCTAATAAGGGACCTGCCAAATTTGGCGAGAACTGGTTGAGTAGTTCTTGTGTTATAATATCATAAAAGCTTTATTTTTCCTTGTGATGCTATTTTATAAAATGGTATACTAACAGCAATATCTATGATGCATTGACAACATACAAAATTTTGTTTAAATCGGCTGAATGGTTCCAGAGATATGACATTGCCCTAAATTTCAAAATCGCTGCCATTTTGAAAACAAGCCCCCAGTATGATCGAAAACTGAAAAAATCCAGATGTTCTTACTAATTACTACATTTGCACCGCGTTCCGTAAAATTTTAATCACGCATTCGACATTTTAAAAAGGGGAGATTGATCTGGTAAATCGTTCTTTCCTTCGGAAATTGGTCTAAACACCACAATCTTATATTATTATGTAAAATTATATTTCAAATTAAAATAATAACTTTAAGTTAGGGTTGTTTGATGTCGCTATGTTTAAAATATTAAGCTTACTTCAAACTGTTGTACTAATCGTCTGTGCTAGGTAAAAACGAACCCACATTAAAATAACCGGTAATAGAAAAGGTCTTACGTTGTGGGTTTCAAAGATCATAATTAAATTGTTATTACCTTTTTGTTTTCAAATTATTTGTTTAATTAATTCACATAATGAAATCACACAATTTTCAATTAATTGACATAATTAATTCACACAAATGACCTAAATAATTAACGTATTAAGATTTTTATGATTTAAGCGAAGTACAGTGCATGTTTGGTTATGTCATAAGTTTGTTGATGTACAAATTATTTAGAGGTTATTGCTGTTTTAATTGTTATGATTATCGCTAAGTTTGTATCGGAAATATCTGAAAAGTCTCAAAAACCATAACGACTCACCATTAGAATAATATATTATAAATTTTCAATCACTTAAAATTAAAGAAAAGTGTTCTCATTGGCTCTCGTCTCCGAATTTCTGATTGGAGGAGAAATGTGGCGTGGTCAGACAATAGCCAATCAGAGAGTAAATAACAAAAAGTGAGATGCTATAGTTCGAGTCGAACTTTTTTCAGTAACAAATGTACTCACCACCGCCGAGAACAGACGCATGTGGGCGATGAAGAAGAAAATGAGAAAATAATGACATGTCTGCATAAATATAAGTACAATAGCTGAAAGATGTTTTTAATTTTTATACTCGATAATATAAAACGAGTGATCTTCGTCTATTTGTTGGAGAAGAAGAACGAATAAATAAAGAAGGAGAAATAATTTTGGCCTTCTAATTATACTGAAATGTTACAAAGGTTGTAAGAAATACAGAATTATTATTAGAGCAATAACAACGACATTCCTGAACTATGTGTCATATTCCCCATTTGCCTTTTTTTTAAATTTCATTTACAAAATACATTATAGATAAGCTTGGCAGATAAGGTCATTTTAACTTTTCACATACATTGGGATGCAATCATGCAATATAAAAATATGTCATATTTCACAAATCGGGTTATGCTGAAAATTAAATTAATAGTCGAGGGTTATTAACATAAAAAGGATTTGAAGTATTGAGATGGTAATGTAAATAAAGACAGTGCAATAAGCTAGACGTATAACAGGCTTAAAAACAAGCTTGCAGACAAATATGCTCCAAAATAACCGATGCAAATAATTAATTAATTAATAAAACTACATGTATCCATAATCCAAAAAAGTAATTTAATTAATAGAAACATCTCACAGTCGATAGATACAACCTTGTTTCTGAAATTGCATACAAATGCCAATTAACAATGCAGTATATTTAAGAAAGTAATACAGTTTTTGAGGTACCAATCCTCGAAGCGTGAAGAAACGCGGTTTGCATGCATTTTATCTGTGCAGTAACTTTACAAACCTTTTTACATAAATAACTACTGAGATAATATATACTCGTCAAAAATAAACTACGTGATATAATTAAACCTACTGAATACTATATAATTGACGTGGACCACTCCTGAGTGGTCTGGCACGGCCACTGTCATCACGTCATAAGCCCACAGTCGCTGCACCAGTGCGGCCCGCGGAACACGCACGTCGTGCGCCCCAATGCGTGTCCGCATAGTTCACCGAGGGAACCTACCGAGTGCCTGTGGTGTCCCTAGAGAGATCTGTGCAATAAGGATAGGAATAAAGTCTCAGAATGTGTAGTAAATAGCCTTAGAATGTATCGCCCACGGGCAAATGTTCGTGAAATTCGCCCTTAGGGGATTGCGAAGTAATCGCAGAATAAATGCATATCATGTGAAAATTAAATAAGGTGTAGTGTATAATGGCTAGTGTCTTTGAAGTGTTCTAAATAATTTTCCGAGTGTAATTGTGTGTCTAATCAAGCCAATTAGTTACGTGGGAAATAATAAATCTTTCTTTCAATCTTACCGTTCCGGTCGTAGAGTGCCCCAAAACTCAACAGACCTTATTTTCCCACGTGCTTGGCAAGACACCACATAATCATGTTTTGTATTTAAATTAGTGCTTTATTAAGAATTCCTTACTCTCCACAGGAGTAAGAGAACTCACTCACAACGTTTCGGTGTCTTATTTGGATATGTTTGAAGTTATATGTTAATGAGGTCAGTTAATTAACTTACCTCGCGGAGTGGAGCGAGCTCTTGGCAAGGAAGCCATTCGCTCGCGCCATCTCCGGCAGTCTGATTCCACGGGTCTTCGGTGCTGCACGTGCATCATCCAAATATTAAGAGTGCTGCCATTTCGAAAGTANCGGTGCTGCACGTGCATCATCCAAATATTAAGAGTGCTGCCATTTCGAAAGTAAGTAACAGCGCAGGGTCGAAAACTACAAAATATGCAATAAAAACTGGCAAAGGTTGGTCGTCTGCTGATGATCGTACCACGAAAGATTGTGCTCTGCCATCTTTGTTGTCGTCGAAACCTCTGTCACACATATCCAACTTTTTTTTTTTGCATAAGGTATTACATTTCTCTCTTAATTTTTTTACAATTTTTTTGGTTTTGATTTTTAATAATTTTATTTTAACGTCATTATGGTAATTTTTATTTTAAGTTCTACAACAACCAACATGGCGGTCAGTGACATCAATAAAATTTTTCTTCTTTTTTTGTTAACGAATTTTTTGTTATGGATACTAGACTTAATTTTTTTATGTTTGGATGGTGGTCAGTAAGGGTTGGAGGGTGATAGGTAGGGTGTCGGAGTCGAGTGGAGGGGGAAGGGTAGGCTATCGTTATATGTCCTTCAAGTTATAGAATTTTACTCGATTTTCTTAAAATGTACATGGATTTAGTTTTCAAGGTCACTGAGGTGAAAGTCAAGGCAATTGTGCTCCAGCATGTTGGCCGGAGTCAGTAATGTTAAAATTTCTTAAATTTTTAGAAACATTTATAATAGTTATATTAATAATTTGTTGGAGGAAATGTGGCGTCAAAGGTGTAGTTTATAGTGGGTGTGTGGCAGTGTGAGGTTAACATCATTTGTTCCTCGTATTCGAAAAGGGGATATTGGTTTGGTGAAGGGGTAGAGGCCTGCTAGTGAAAAACAACCTTCCCCATATCGTTACGATTGATCAAAATGGGCCTTTGAGGAATTCGTTTTATGCAAATAGGGGGATCGGTGCTTTTTGAGAAAAACGGAAAATTTTGATTGGAAAAGGGACATTCCAATATCGTGGACGTCGGCTGCAGTTCCAATGCCTCGTGCCCTTGCCCTCGAGTCGGCATAATCATACTACAAAGTGTATGATGGAACACTTCCTCATAGATTCTAACAACGGGTTCCGACCACATTAATCTTAATCGCTACTGCTGTTCAGAATACCCACCAATGTAATTACATTCCTTATATTATCGGCGAGTGTCAACAGACGTAGTCTACAGTACTTCAATTGCCGCGTTGCCATGTAGTCCGCGAATACAAACACGGATGTCTGATGACAACACATATCGGTCCGACAATTCAGTCTGTGNGTCCGCGAATACAAACACGGATGTCTGATGACAACGTATATCAGTCCGACAATTCAGTCTGAGCATCATGAAGAGCAGCAGTTGTTTTAGGAAAGTGCATCCAATGTTGTGCCTTTTCCTTTAGTGCTTCCACAACTTCCCAGAACGTGTACGATACCGTAGCCTGGGTTACACCCACCTCTTCTGCAATGCCAACTTGAAAACGGGGATCTCCTGCATACCTTAGGAACGTTGTCATTGCTGAGAGATCCACCTAGTGTGTCTTTTGATTCAGGAAGAAAGTGTTGCACAATAAATTCTAACTTTTCCTTTTTAAACGCGTACAATCCTTTNACCTCTTCTGCAATGCCAACTTGAAAACGGGGATCTCCTGCATACCTTAGGAACGTTGTCATTGCTGAGAGATCCACCTAGTGTGTCTGTGGATTCAGGAAGAAAGTGTTGCACAATAAATTCTAACTTTTCCTTTTTAAACGCGTACAATCCTTTACGTTTGGGTACGTCTGTGCCTCTTAGTCTTGTATAAATGATTGATTTTACGTTGCGGAACCATCACCACGAACTCGGCCATTGCACTTATCAGCCGCACTTAAGTAAGTTGAGACACCAAATGAGGAACCTCACTAAACTGTAAGCAGTTGCTCGATACGGTGAGCAGTTGTTTATTTTTATTTATACCAAACCAGGAGCAGTGGCTCAGCAGTGATGTCGGTCGAGCTGTTTCTTGCGAGAAGGTTGAGCAAGGCTGTATTTATTTATACCAAATCGAGCAATATCTTTGGATGAATGATTTTTGAGTGACTGCTTACTAATATGTATACCATCCTTTGTCTCAGTAGCTGTACGAAGAAAGCCGGCTATGAAATAACAGTCAAAAAGCATATCGATTTGTGGGAATATTCCCATGCGTAATGAATTAGATTTGGCAGTTAGTTATGCTCTAACTAATACATTCGTTCAGTTTACTTACATTCAAATCTTATGTGGTACTCTTCTTTTGGGCGTAACGGGACTCAATTGAAGGGACTGCTTGCGCTATAGTTCAAATGTTGAAATCGACCAGACATATGATATACCAGCAGGTTACTATTCATTTTAAAATTGTATGATCCTGTTCACATCCACAAAGATTTTATTCTTGGAGATATAGTTCATTTATTTTGTTTCGCATTTAACTAGTTTCGAAATACGAATTGCTTGATCTCACATTGTGTTGTCTCCAAGTTTGAAGCCCGACGATTACGTAACAGGGATTCTCGGTAGCGAAGCTCGACGTTACAATCCAGTTGATGCGCTGGCTTAGGGGCTATCCGAGGTAAGTCTCGAGAAACCACCACCTCAAAGCCATATCAGTGTTTCTGCCATCTTCTGCGTTCGTCAGCATGTTGATATGTTTAACGGCGCTAATCTGAACGTGAGGCAGCACACTTCCGATAAACTGGTACTTTAGTTTCACGGATTGCAAACTGTCTCCCGTATCGACGATTACATCCGAGTGCGTGTTGGCCATAAACATTTTCAATACTTGCATAGATTTGGCGATGATGTGCTTTTAGTCTTCGTCCATTACCAGCAGCATAGCTGGATGATGAATACCTCGAACCTGTCTCCCACTTACACAGGAACTTTGTAGTCGTCTCGTATTCCCCAACTGGCTACCCTGAACACCGATAGCATGATCGGCGTGGGAGTCAGTTTTATGAAAGTGGTTGGTTACTTACATATCTCGTCTGGTTACAAATTAAGATCCACACAAATGTGACATCTCATAAAAAACAATTCAGTAGTATTGCATCGTGCCGGAAGGAAAGAGACAGGCATACAAGCACACATTCTATGTATTAAAAATATCCTGTAAAACACTTTTCAGCAATTTTTGCGTTGTACACATGCAGCAGTACTTCGAACCTGTTAATATGCAATGTGAAGTTTCGTATTTCCAGCTGGGAAATATACTCTTCTATTTGAAAATATCAGAAAAAACTATAAATAAAACAAAAATAATATATACAGTTTATCAGTAAAATAAGATATAAAACTTATTAAATAGTGTGTGCAAATAAAGCCCATCACCATATAAGAAGGGGTTGTTTTCTCTGAACTGGATAGCGTCAAAGTGCTACAAAGTAAATGATTGTCTACATTTCGTCATTGTTATTTTTAATCTGTCTTGAGAGTTCGCTTGATGCTCAGGGTACAACAATAAATACGATGTGATAATTGAAACCTCTCCGTATTTTGTTACTGAAGGGGAATGTTATTTGTACTCACAGTTTCAGAGACTGCTTATCTTACACCACTAACAGACACTTCGTGTTCAATTTTTTTCAGCATTTGTAATTTCTGATATTTTCGTTTGAAAGTTTTTTTTTTCTTATTTCGGGGGTTGAAAGCTACCATAATAACCATATAGATCATAATCCGTACATAGACTTTTACCTCATTTCTCATATTTAATCACCTCCCACACGCGGTAACGAATCTAAAGAAACACTTTGTATAATTATTAACTATATTGTATATTATTAAATATGTCACTTTGAACAAAAATAATTATTTCGTCCTTTTTTATGATCCTGTTTACTCAACCCGTCTTCTTGAATAAATAACTGTAGACGTATTATCCTAATAGAAGGGAAGATTTTTTTTTTTCACTTAGTAACTCATCAAATTTTGAAATTTTGTTTATTCTAATAAAAATATTGAGTTTGCATTAGATTATGTTCACAAGTTGGGGTAAATGATACTAAACTAAAATAATCGAAAAAAATCATAAATATTAGAAAAATTACACCACAAAGTGTAATAATTCATTATTTTGCATGCCTGTTAAGTTTTTGCCAGAAATATTGTCGTGGAAGGGTCTGTAAAAACAATTGACACAGTCGTCGACAAGAAGACCAGTTCATATTCTAAACGCAATTATTGTACATTTGTCTTTTTCCATTCGATTAGAACATACCGGTAGTTTCTATTGATTTGCCTCAATATCATAATTGTCAAAATATAATATCAGCTGCAAATATACACTTGGAATTCGCGTTTTACGACATTGAAAGACAGCCTGTGATAGTTGAGGAAAAACCGCACACAAGACTGCTGTCTCGTTCTCGCCTGCACAAAGTCCAGCTTGCCCGCTTACTTATATAAGAACTAGCATCGCAGCTCGCTGACATCTTGCAGTAGAACTTCGAGTCTATCGCTAGTGCGTGGCTGTTATTTTAGAACCACATTTTCCTCACGAGGTATGTGAGATACTTGTAGAAACCCTAATATGCTACAATGTTTTCTTTGATCTCATTAATCCTTCGAGGCTTGTAGATATCGCGAGGTAATAGGTGGTTATAAATGTGAAGTTATCGCGCAATTTTAAGGGGTGAGGGGGGCACAAACTTCTAGTGCTTTTTATTTTGATATTTTAGACACGTCCTGTGTGGTTGTTCCGATTGTGAAAGGGAGGAAATGTTGGTCCAAGCTATAAAAAAAACCGCGCGATGGCCTTTCAAAGTAGAAGCAGGCAGTATTGAAACGAATGTGGCTTGAGTGTGAGTATACCTATATATATATATAAATATACATATTTAGAGTGAGAGAGGGAGAGAGAGTTGTGTATTTTAACCAGCTGCCAAAGTATATAAGTTATACTATTTATGTGTCTCCAATGAAAGTGCATTGCTTCCGAAGGATATGAATAAGTAAATTTGGGCTAGTATAGTTATGAAAGTAAAATGAAGTAATAAAACATAAGAGAGTTGCTTACATGGCGGGATGCTTTTATGCGAGTTCCAGAAATAATGACTTGCTAAGAAAGAGACACACATGCTTAATATAAACAGTTTGTTCCTTGTTTTGCAAATAAGTTGACTAGAAAGGAATCGAACCAGCGACTCCTGTTTAATGTCCGAATTTTCTATCTACCCGGACAAGAGGAGAAAGAACGCATCTAGACTGTCGGTGTGGAATTGTCTTAGTTGTCAGCAATACTGACAATCCGTCTGAATAAAATAGCTTGAATGAAATTTACTTACTTCCTATTTACTGCCTGGTTCTTAGAACTTAATGCCAGAAAAATATTCCGCAATTTCTTCTACGTTAGAGGATTCTAGTTGCAAACAGTAAGTATAGAAGTGGACATTTCTTCTGGGTGTCGATGAATAGATTAGACGATAATTGTCCTTCTTTCGTTTGTGTTTATGCAAGTTTGTGCGTGATTGTGTTGCATGTGCGTTCATTATACCGATTACAAACCAATATTACTTTAATGAGTTCAGGAAAACTTCAACGATATTGTCCTTAGAGTAAGTTGATAAGCACTTGGAGTTTAATGCTGGTCTAAATGATGTGATTTATAATCACTTCGAAAATCTGTATTATGTCATAGCAACTATCGAAGTAAGATTATCTTAAATACTGAAAATATTATTTAATAAATATTAAACACTTATACCTCAAACAAGTTTGCAATGAAGTCATACAATGTAACTGTTCTTTAGTAAACGTGAGTGAATTCAGTTTGTGGGAAATTTACATTTATCCACTCAAAGAAACAACTTTTGACCAAAACAGTTTTGCACGTACATCATCACTTATATAATAAATAACTAATTAACCAATAAGAAACCAATATTTATTTGCAACAATATCTATATAATTTATTTATTTATCATGTAATATTTTAATTACATAAATATTAGTAAATAGTTCGAGCAAAGTATTCGATTTCAATAATCTTTACATCTGACTACTTCGTTGTAATATTAACGCATCTGAAGACCTGTTTCCATTTAATATGAAAAGAAAATTAAAATTTGTAACTAAATTGACAGTGTATGTTAAGAATTTAGTTCAGTGCGGTTAGGTTTGTTTTTCAAGAAACTTAAAATATAATATTACTTAAAGGCGTGAACTAACGTAAAATAATGACGGAACATTGCTCATCCTTGAGCTTGCCACTGCAGAAAGTAAGATTAAATATAGTATTCTGCGTTTTATTTTGGTAAATGTCGTTAACAGATAATATAAATCGTTTCCAAAGACCAGCTGCAAGACTTAAAATAATTCGTATGATTGCTAATCGTTGCTCTGGGTGACGCAATGACGTTTAAGTTAAGAATCACTTGATAGTAAATGTCATAAAATTAGTATATTATTTTAAGTTATCACCTTTGTTGTTACAGACATCCTACTGATGATCAAACATGATATCGATGCCCTAGCCTACAACAGGAATAAACACCTTATAAAGGCATAAAAAGTTACTTGTAACTGTAGATAAACATCAGTATCATAATACTTATTGATGAAATGGCAATACGAAATCAATAAATATTTCTTCCTATGCTGCGATACACATGTACATCACGCACAATTCTTAATGCTCAGTGCAGTCGAAAAAAGAACGTAAATATCACAAACACATTCCATACAAATTGCCTGCAAGGAAAGGCGTCGAGGATTTTTTCTTAGAAACAGAGAAAGTAAAAGTGTTACAAGAAATTATGGTGATGAATAATAGGTATTGAAGATTCACTAAATACTCAGATAAATATATTATGAGAAATGTTATTACTGTAACAGCTCCATATATTGTTAGTTATGGCAAATGGTTATATTTTAAGAGTTTGCTTATCATATTTTAGAAACACTTTCAAAGTTCGCTTCTTTAACAACTAGTCGTTTCTTACGTTTTTGTAAAAAGCATTTTACTTTCTGATTTTCGGTCATCAGCCGTATATTAATATCTATATCATAAATATTACAGATGTTGCAGCTCTACAAATATTTATGCATTCAGCGACGGGATGCATGCGTAGAAATCAAGTATAATTTACACGATTCCTTCTACGTACATCGCTTTTCTTGCCAGTCAGTGTGTTTTTGTATTCCACCACACAAATCAAAACCTATTATTGCGAAACAAGTTGTGAATCTCTGCTAAGTGGACTGACGCTAGACGATTTGCAAAACTTGTATTTGCGTAGTGTGAGTTGTCACAAGTGTCGAAGAAAAGGGACTTTTTTATATGCTTGTGCATTGTGGAAATTTTACAAAGCGTATGAAGAACCTAGACTGTCCAGACAAAGCAAAATGCTGAATACTAGAGACTGTCCGGACAAAATTGACTGTTCGAATATTGTGGTTTGCACAAACACTGTGCTCTTATAAATCCTGTGGATCGCATGAACATTATAGGTGGTCATAAAACTATATAGTGCCTTGAAGTCTGGAAATATCCTGAAAATTGTAAGACTGTAGAATGCACGGATACAATGGAACGTTTTAAAGTTTATAAAGAGACTGTTTCAATACATATTGTCTTTAAATTGCAACCATATGGAAGACTTGAAAAATCGTGTATTTTAATTGTAAAACATTTTATATTAAAATAAACTGCAAATTTATTTTTCTCTGAGCGATTTGCACGTGAAAATACTTTACATCAATAACGCAGTGCGACATAATAATTAAATGTGTAAAATGTATAAATTTAGCTATATGTGTGTGCAAACAATCTATATAACTTTAACACGCACGGACTAATAACATTTATTTTTCTTTCATACCTTATATATGTGGTATCTGTTGATTTGATTTACGAAAGTCCCACACAGCAGCGCTAGTTACACAGCTGACTACGTTATCGCGCAGAAATATTGGCTTGAAAACACTTCAATAATGAAGGATATTCATGTATTACAACTCTGAATATTTCCTTGCAGCAAACTAACATCATATGACTGGAGGTCATAATGTCACGAAAAAGGCGTTTTCATGCCTTTAAGATGTCGTCGTAAGGAATTCCTTCAAAAGGATGAGTTAACGAGAGGTTTCATGGTAGTTTTCCGTACTGCTGGTTGGCCCTTGCTCTGTATTGTGTAAGAAGGGCACGTGATTTAACAACCGTCTGATACATTTAGCGACAGTGTTCCCAGGAAGAAAATGTGTATCGTCGTAGTGGGACCAGAGCTCGGACGGAGACTGGCGTCAGAGCACACAGAATGTTGTATAAGGCGAATGTCTAATATCACGATAACATAAATACATTTTATAATAACAACCTGCTTCAGAATCCAAATTCCACATAATGTGTTTTAAACTATATCGTTTCTGTCAGGTACTTATTGATGAGAATCATCCTTTCTAGTTAAGTGAAACATAACAAAACATTAATCAGGTGTGTCAAACTTCACATTTATAATTTTTTTTATATTGAAATACATTTAAATTATGTTTCAGAAATATGAATTTTCTTAAAACGGCAAGTTTTTAAATCTATAAACGTTTAGGATATTACAAAAAAAATATTTTATTTATTCTACAGTAATTACTTTACATTCTACAAAAAATTCATTATTTGAATAGTTTGAATACTAATGTCTTCTTTATCAGCCTAATGCTTATCAACTAAACGTTCTGCCGATATGATAGATTACTACATAATTAATTATTATTAAATAAACAATTAAGAAAGTAATTTTTCGAATCCCTGTATTGTTTTCTCTATATAACTGCATTATATTATCTTATAAATCCGAATATGCGTTTAAAATTATAAACATTACTAGTTTTAATATTATTAAGCGAATTAATTTATATTTAATTTTCAGCGCCAGTATTTCTAAATAATATTATTGAATTGAGTGATATTGGTGACACATTCAACAATTTTCAACAACGCTAAGGTGATGCCATGGTGGTGAATGAACATCCCTCTCTTATGTAGATGGAAACTCTGTAATAAATGAGTTAATAAAATACCCTTCTGTTGGATTTGTTGTAGGAAATGTTAGTAGATCTAAAAATTAATATGAAATAAGTACTACATATTATATTGTTTATGATATTTAGAATAAATTTGAGGCAAAGAAAATATTTTCATATATATGTCATATTCTTCTAAAATATTCCGAAAGAATATTTCATATATATGAAGTTATGTAAAAGTAATGAAATATCTCCACAATCACACAACATTAAAGTTGTTTTTTAATATTTGTAAAATAACTAAAATTTAAATTTTTGGATGATTTTTTAAAATCATTGTTTAAACGAAATTAATTTTAGAAACTACATGTGTTAAAAGAAAAATTTAATAAATTACTATTCAAACAATTGTTTTTATGTAAATATATTAATATATAATAATTGCTCTACTTAGTTAACATGTCCTAATATTATAAATCTACTATCATGAGGTAGAAGTGTTCCAGTCTTTATTTATGTTTATTTCATCGGGTTATAAAAAGGAATACAACATTTGAATTCATTTACTATATATTTGTATTTCTATATAAATAAACAGTTATTTCAAATAAAGTAATATTAATGGAAAAGTTTCAAAAAAACCACTCAATTATAATTATTACACGTATGTAAGATTAATTGAAAATAAGAATAATGTTGATACATTACATCGAAATTCAATTTAACTCAATAGTTTAAAATAATAATTGCGAATGAAATATTTAATAAAGTGAATCGTTTAATAACATATTTTATTTTCCTCGAAATGTGTGTGACATCCTTTTTAAAGTAGGGCTTCTCAAATAAACAGGTAAATGCAATGTGTGTTCAATATCGTTCAAGCGGAAGGAATATTCAAGATAACTTGATAGTAATATGTAGAAAAATTCCAGAAATGTAATATATTTTTATAGCAATAATGATTTCCTGGCAGTATCTTTCAAAATGGTTTAAGACTGAAACCTTCACGTTATGATTTTAGTCTGCATAGAAGCTATGTTGGCACATAATAATATCGCAAAATGTATATCACATAAAACCAACGTGATGACATCAGCATTTTAAAAAAAGTTACTATATTGTAGAAGTGTCAGTTGGCCCTCCATTCCACTGTTTGCGTACAGATGTGTAGGAAATAGTTTGACAGTTAATAGAGATATGATTCTTATGTTCATGATTGTGTTTAAGTTTAAGGTGACATATTTAGGCATGGAACACTAAAGGAGTTACTAATTGTTGTATTTAACAAACAATATATATACAGCCAGTACGATATGTTGGATTCAAATATTATAGCTCCATAAATATCATATGTAATACAAGGTGCAACGAGTCAACCATTCTTAGCTAAGAAACTCATTCACTCTAAATAACATAATTCCTGCTGTTAAGAGTAGTTTTGGTTTCTTATTTGCGAATTAAATTTTGGTATTTTGAGGAACATGATATTCCAGGCAGTGCTATTTGTCAAATGTCGGATACAATATACGGATAACCTATTTTAATTGCGAGCAATTTATGACCACCTCACAAAGTTTGGTTGAAATAAGTTTATGTGCTCAGTAGATACAGATTACCAATCTAAAATAGTTATAAAGCTGTTTTGTTAAAATTGCGTTTGGTGTGCTGAAATCATTTATCGATAGAGTGGCCGACCACAGCAGTTTAAGTGTTCAGTATTTTCTGAGACATTAGTGCTTGGTTTTTCAACACATGCTACATATATAGTGCCTGATAAACGAGGTCATTAATTAAAATATTATACATATTTACAATATGCACAGCTAAGATACGAAGATTGGCTGGAATCTGTGAAACTATTTGGTAGATAAATATTACTAAAATATTTTCGCTACCATAGTTTAAGATAAGCGTGTGTTATCGTATAGTATTACTTGTATTTCATATTTTGTGGAATTGATTGTGCGGTTTCGGAAATATGAAAAATCTNCAATACCATCTCCGAACATTGAGGATGAATATGAACACAATACTCTATATTGGATACTAACAGTGTGGACTGAACATTATTTGTTAAATTCCGGCGTAGCGCTCCTTCGATATAACATGATAAACACTACCGTTTTGAAAACGAGCTTCCAGAATGCAAGCAAATTATAAATGTCGAATTTCCTTGCAAAGTAATATATCACTAGAATTATGAATATAATTTCACGAATTAAATGTTTTTAGGTGATACAGAATCCCACACAGAGAAACGCACACACATAGAACAGTGATCTCGTAAGCACAGCTTACCTTCAGAAAGTATGGTAGAAATCGCATAAGGAATAATTTAATCATTTTTAATCACTGAACATCGTATTTAACAGAATAAAGTAAAATTTTTAGTGCGGTATTCATCAGTGATCTTACGTTTACGATGAGTTAGGCTAAAGTATAAACACTCTTATCAGAAGTTTCGGGGCACTAACGCGAAACTGTCATAGAAATTTCCCTCAGATATACTGTCCATTGGCAGGCATTAATAGGGAGTGGAGATTTATTACATCTCCAACCTTGCGAATAGAATGTTAAACAGGTGTAGGAATGTCTCCGGGTGATCATTCTCCCTGAAGTGCTGTAGCAAGAGCAGTAAGTGATGTGTGTCGTTGGGGTCTGGCAAGCAGTCGCTGTTACAGTTCATCTCTGAGGAATTCGAAGGGAGTGAGGTTGGTGATCTCGGCTTTCCAACAGACTGTGCTTTGTGTTACGTAGCATTGTCATGCTGGAACATATTATTATCATCTCCGAACTAGTCCTCTACGGTGCAATACAAGAAGCTGCTGTAGACATACTTCTAGCCTTCCGCTTTTAACTTGCTCGATATTATGACAAGAGGATCAAGTCCCTTCTATGAAAACATACAAACACTCTCACCCCACCTTGCCGAATTCCACCTTGGGCACTATACAGGCCGGTATATAGCATTCACCACACTCAAACCCTCCCATCGGTCTGCCATATGGTATAGTGAGATTTATCACTCCAAATAACGCGTCTCCGGTGGTTCACTTTCCAATTGCGGTGCTCTTTACAGGCAGGTGCCTGATCTTTGAACCGCAGTCTTCGTACCTACCGGTGCACACACATGGTGCGAGCTGCACAATCAGTGGCACTGAGGAATTCGCGGCCGGTGATACCATACTGTGACATGCGATGTTCCTGTACCACATTCTTCAGTGCTCGACTATCCTTGTCGGTTGACGTACGTGGGCTACCCGTCCATGATGTTGTTGTGGTTCGCCTTCCCATTTCCTCTTCATATTAACATCCACAATGGTTGACTTGGGCAACTTGAGAAGAGCGGAAATGGCAATGACGGATTTCTTACTGATGTGGCAACTAATAACTACCCCACATTCGGTGTCACTGAGCTCCTGGTTCACAGGTCACAGTTTCCGTCCACAGTAACTTGTAAGTAGTGATGTTCAAGTGAAGAACTAACCAAATCAGCAGTAGCTGTATGCTAAAGAAGACTGTGTACCGTGGCATAGGTTACGGCCATTAGTGGATCATTATACTCATTGCTCAACATATACAATAATCATAATGAACATTAACAGACTTATTATATTATTAAATAAAATAATTAATATCTCTTGATGGGCCTACCATATTAAAGAGAAAACGTCTTGTTTCTTTGTGGAGATATGAGTATAATCGACAACAGCTTGTCAGTACTGAAGGCTACAAATCAGAAAATGGAAATCAAACAAGGTTTATGCTTTAAAAATATTTTGTCAGCAAACAAGCATTTTACCAACTGTTATTAAGTTTAATATTTTTAATTATTTAATCTACCACCCCCATGACACTGTGCAAGGGTAATGAAATACATTTAATAATTATTTTAAAGCCATTCACAAATAAACTCTTCCAAACTAGGGAATGAAAAAGTTAAAGTGAGTCAATATAAATCATATTCTTCCAAATATATTTTGTTTTCTTTTTTATTTTATCTCCTTCAGTGACACACATATACTAGCCATTTATGAATACATGAAACGTTTCCCTTATATCAAAATCTATTACACGTTTCATTACGCAAAGCCTACTTTCTGATACTCCAATGCAATAACTAATTTCCTTTGCCTCACAGAATTTAAGATGTTTCCAAGGAACTCGTGAAAAATGTATTCTTGGTTTGTTCTTGCCAGCAGCTTTCTTTAGAGGTTATGTCCGGTTCCTCATTTATGTTACGTAACACATCATATATGAGGCGTGTTCAAATGAATCCCGTTAGATGCGCGACATGTGACATATTGATTTGTAGTTTTCTAACGCGGATACTGAATTGTAACTCTATGTGTGACGCATGTGCAATGATCTTCAAGTTTCCATGGGCTTCATAACTAAATGCGTGGCAGTTGAAACTGTGTTTCACGATGGAAGTTTCCTTGGAAGATTTTATGGAAGCTGCATAGCCGCGCGTATGGATTGTTTTATAGAAGAATTAGCCGATTGCTGGCCCTTTACCTAAATGTTGCGTTAATTAGTCGTGTACAATTTTCCGTGGAAGATTCTTTTAATAATAGGAAGCTTAGCCAACCATAGAGTGGGAGGTGATAGGACAGTTTTCATGTAAATTATTTCCTTTTGAGGAAAATTGTAAGGTCATTAAAATCTGTGACGTTAATAGCAAAAAGTATAAAAGTGTAGTTTATTCATAACACACCAAAAATTTTTCAATTCTGGTATATATCCGTTTTTAACACGAACTCTTTCAGATATCACAAAAATTGGGCAGCATTCCATGCATTAACGGATATAACATAAGTTGTAAGTGAAATCCATCCAAGTATCGCATTTCTTATTTAATTTGTACAAATCTTATACTAGGATGTATTTTACTCTCAGATTATGTTGTATCAATTAGTGCATGGAGTGGATTTTTTGAGATAGTTGTAACAGTTTGTGTAAAATGTGGATATTCTAAGCGTTAAAATAATTGTCATGAATAAACCAAATTTTCATGTTTATTTTTATTTACATTCACTCTTATTTAATGACCTTTTTATGTTCTCAAATTGAAATAAATTATACGACTGCTGTCTTCACTAAGTGCGCCCTATCACCACCCACTCTCTGGTAGACCAAACTTTCTACCATGTAGAGAATATTCTACTTGTATCGTATGACATGTTACGCAACAAAATATTGCAACCATACCTGCTTGCATGCAGGTCCGGGTAGCAGTTATTGTAAAATTTTCCACTAGAAAATTGTATCATGTCACACGGTTTATTAAATATATTGTAATTTGCAACCACCGGAGATTTTATTCGCAGCAACAGTATTCGTGTCATTCAGGGTAGAAGAATTTGCTGCGACAGTAAATCTACATCCATTATATATTATTTACATGCCCTCTGGCGTATTGGAAATAGCCAACTTCTGTCTGGGCACGACGCCATATGAACTCGAATTCCAGATATCTACGGTTCAAGTCCTCGTCAGGCTGATTTTATTCTGATTTCAAGGGTTGTCCAAAACCACTGTAGGCGATCGCTGGTTCCTCGATAAAGACCTTATCTGCTGTTTGGTGTTATATTTAAACGCGATAATTGTACCCAGTTCCAGCTACAACTATGTCAAGGCTTAGTTGCACACTTGGAGGCAACAATCGCTGGAGCTCTGCGCGCGTACACAGAGGAATAGTAGTTACATTATTTAGAGTTCACATAGATGTCGTGGATTACAATTTGTAACAGTCAGTGAGTATATATAACAGAAGATGTCTCCTCTATCTCTCTCTATATATATTTATGTATAATCTAACCATTGGTATATCGGTTCATTTTGTCACTAAAAAATATTTGCTCCAAAATTATTAAGAAATATATATGAAATGCAATAGGCTAATATGACAATTTTATAAATCGATAATAACATTTCTAGTTTATCCTATTACTTTACGTATTCACTAAGATATTAGAATATCGGTACCAAATAACTAAATCGGAACGAGTTATTTACTTGTGTATGTAAAATGTAGTGTTTTATTGGAGTCAGGTCTACCATTAACTAGCTTCTGTGGTTCTGGTTATGCAGCATCCACTATGTCTGTACTCGTGTGGTTTACTGTAACTTTATATCAGTAACAACTCTAAATACTTCATGAATTTCCTGTAAAGTTTGCGATTTTAAACCCATTACTATATCATTGCCAAAAAATATATATATTAAGAAAACTGAAATGTGTACACCAATATTAAGTCAATTTAAATAAGCTCAGATATGTCGTAATTTTACATGTTAACGTTCATCAGATAAAATATGGAAGCATAATTAACATAGCATATGTCATATAAATATGTGTGTACTGTTGGAAAGTGTGTGACTGAGCTAGTTATTGTGAGAGAATGTACTTGTTGACAGGAGAGAATCTGCCATGGCCGCCAGTAGCATATCCATGCTGGCCTTGCTGCTGCTGATGTCCGCTGTAACACCAGGACTCAGTACAGAGGGCGAAGGCTCGGTAAGCACGCCACATATCTACAACTCCTGTAGCTTGGTCATGAATATGCGGATCCCGAGCCTTTCTATGAAATGATAACAAGGAAGGGGGCTTGAGAAACTAGTGATCAGAAATATCTTCTAGTAATGTGAGAATTGCACTTTACCGCTGGTTCTGCGGCTCCTAACATTCTGATACACTGCGGCACAAACATCAGTAAAGGCGACGTATCAATAGCTTCGTCGTTGTACAGCTGTGACGCTCTTGATACACGGAAAGAATCTTTATTTGTTAAAGCTAAAATTTTAGCTCGCCTGTGAATAGGTCATGTTGATACTGATGATGATTCCATGCGTACAAGTTGGCAGCGAATAGTACCGTAGCTAGTTTGTAATCCAGGTTTAATCAGAGACGAAGCATTCTTATCTGTGTGGTACATGTGCTGCTACTGAAACCAGCTGCATTCACATATGCAGTGCGGAGTGTACTCACTCAGTATAGTGTACATACGCATACTCTGCTGAATAACTCACGCACTGTCATGTTGGCTCTGCTGCGTTACTCTTTGCAACACCAGAACTCTGGTAATAACTATATTTCAGTAAGTACTACGTATATTATTGCAACTGAACACCTGCGTTATCACGATAGATTCGTCAGTCTTGAAAATCGTTGCATGCATAGGAGCAGTAGGGAATACAATTGCCCTGTAAAGGACTCTGTGTTACAACAATATATTATCTTCCACACAGTTATACTAGTTCTAGTACTCCTAATCCTTGGGGAGTCTCTAGCTCAGTAAGGAATTCCCACATTGTAACGTAATGCCTCCTTCTCGGCTGTGGCTGACCTCTCGTGCAGTCGGTTGGTGCGCCACCGGTTAGGGTGTAGGAGGTTCTGGGTTCGATTCCTAGATTAGGCGTGGTTGTTAGTTTAATTAATGTCATTGCCCATTTGTAACCCGTTCCTTTAAAAGCCTTCAGGGCCAACACCAAGGGGAGTGAATCAGCAATTTACAATACAATTCTTTGCTACGTTATGTCTGCCGCATCAAATAGTCATCACATACACCACTTCAGTATTGCTCTTCGCATTTACGATTCATTGATAAAAACATCTTGCCGTAGGTTTTACTGTTGTCTATACAGATGCCATTTACTTTATGATTATAAAGTATATCACAAAATGGCTTCAAAATTTTACTTTTTTAATTGTTGAAAAGAGTATTTGTGCGCTGTTTTTTAATTGAGATACACTTCAAATTGTAATTTCGAGAAGAGTTTCACAGACAAATCAACGGAGAAAAAATACAATATTTCAATGAACTTTAATTAACCCAACTGCCGATATGTTAGGAAAAAGCTGATGGCGGTGCAAGTAGACTGGCGCCACCAGTATGTATGTGGCTAGGATAGTAAGCATGAGTTGGTATTTAAACATATTTGTGCTCTGATTACAGCAGGATCATACGTCGACTGCCCTCATCATCGCCATGAGAGAAGTCAGCCGCGCCCTGGAATGCTTCGGCGACGCAGTGCAAGAAGGTCTACGCCAGCAGAGACAGAGCAGTGACGCCTTGACAGACCTGCACACGCTCACAGCTACAGTGAGTGTATAACCAACAAACGCAGATGCTGCCAATAGGGAAAGAGAAGGAGGTAGTGTAAGAGTAGTGTCCACAGGATCATTCTTAAATATGTGCAACTACAGCAATTTCACTCTTACGTACTTACAAGCTACAGTAAACTAAACACATGTATATTATGAACTTTACAAATTATTCTCACGTTTGGCTGTGAACTTGTATACATTTACTGTTGTGTCGTCTCCTGAAAGTTTTTCTGCTTTACAAGAACGCAATTTTGAGTGTTGAATTGCTCAATTTAATCATTTCAATTCTTTGAGACCTATAAATAATTGACTTTCCTTATTTCATAAGAGACGTTTTTTATTAAGAAAATTCATAGATTTAAAACGTATGCCCTTTTTTTGTAGTCGGTTTATAAATGAGATGGTAGTCCAACCTAATAATTATAATTTACCATGCTGCCTTTATATATTACCTGACTAATGCTACTTTTCAATTGATGCTATCATTTGTGCATTCTGATACCAGTTTCTCTTGTCCACTAGTTAATAAAAATGTAATTCAATTATGAAAATACTGTGAAAATAATATCTTATTGTAACATTTTTTATGTGACAGGTTTAGCGAGTCGAAGAACGAATAAATCAGCAAGATGGAATGACAGAATCCCTGAAGGAAAAAAATGAAGACATAACAAAAGTAGGATTATGTTATTTTTATTTATTTAAATTTAAGAATTTACTGATACTACTAAAGACCCTAATTTCCTCTGTATGGACGCAAATAATTTTTAACGAATTTCTTGAAAGTTTAGATGGTAAGTAGGCCTTTACGTCTAATTTACAGCAATGCCTTTAGAAATCTAATGCAACAGTAGTGAGACATCTACAAATACATACGTATCTTACCTCGTACTAGAAACCAGAAAACCTCGTCCCATAATCTAGCGTGCAATCAACTGTATTACGGAGGTAGGATACGGACCATCAAGTATACGTAATAAGTATAAATATATAAATTATAAGTTTTAATAACTTGAAATATTTACAGGGCCATCATTTTTTAATCTGAGCCATTAAAAATATATATGTTTACATGGTCTACTGTAGCACTACTTTTGCAAAGATTTTGGTGGAAATCGGGTGGTTGGTTCCTGAGCTATGATATAATAGCCTCATTTTATTATTTATTGCTTTCGTACAACATTTTCTAAACAAGATGCTCTGTTTGAGAAGCTTATAATAAATTCTGTCAGCATATAAAATTGATTTTATATAATTTACATGCCTTCTTTCATATAACATACTTAGCTGAAATATTTATTTGGTAGCCATTTTGATAATAGCTGTCCGGGCCACTTTAAATAAATAAATTAGTATGGCCTATGATAGTATGGCCAATGGTAGTATGGCCTATGATAGTATGGCCTATGATAGTATGGCCTATGACAGTACAACATCTTCGCCAAATTTGATAGCAATGGCTTGGTTGTTTTCCTATATATAACGCAAAAATTAATTTTAAANTACAACATCTTCGCCAAATTTGATAGCAATGGCTTGGTTGTTTTCCTATATATAACGCAAAAATTAATTTTAAATTCATGGTTATCTTACAAAATGGGATATAACTTAAGCTCTGTAAATTCTTATTTGTTGGTAGTAATATATGTTGCCAGCATACAAAGTTGAGTTAAAATTAGTTTAGCAGTTTCGTAGCAATAATATTTATATTGCTGCGGTTTTGAAAATAGGATTCTGACCGACTATAATCATATTAACTTACATGGCATGCTGTGGTACCACTTGTTTGCCAAACGAAGTACTTTCTACTGTATTTCTCTGAATATTTGACAAATTCACTTTTTAATGTGTCTTTATTATACAGAATGGCTGACTGTCGACTTCGTGTAGACACATTATATAATTGTATTCTGTAAGCATACAATATTAAGTTGAGGTTGATTGTATGGTTTCGACGATTTAACACATTAAGATAAAATAGCCGTATGGTTGCATTTTCGAAAAAAGTTCCTTATCGATTTATGTTATATATGGTTTCATGGCATACCATAATATTATTTACGTGCCAAATGTGACGAGAATCGGTAAAGGGTTTCTGGAAATATGTAGTAAGAGCTATAGTTATTTATGTAGAGCTGTATTCCAAATTGTCTGATCAAAAACAATATCCATTTAAAAATTCAATACCTACATATTTCACCATAAACACATGAAATTTGGGAATATATTTTGAACGTTCCCCGAAGAATGATATAGCTCCTTAAATTTTAATGGTCCGCCATTTTGAAAGTATGAGTTTTACGTGATCGATGATTATAAAAATCGGATATACTTACTAAGTATTACAAATGCACCGAGTTTAGTGAAATTTGGTGTCNATTATAAAAATCGGATATACTTACTAAGTATTACAAATGCACCGAGTTTAGTGAAATTTGGTGTCCGCGTTCAAAAGGTTTAGGGACACACACACCAAAGCACACACCAAAGCACACACCAATGTACACACCCATACAAACCATTGTACACACCATTGTACACACCAACGTACACACCAATAAACACACACATTCACATACAGGAAAGTGATTTTATAATCATTTTTTCCTTTGGAAATTTAGCATAGAAATAGCAAATTATTGGGCATAAAAATAAAAGTAATCTACAGTATTATTTTAATTAAAATATTTTGGTGCATTTGCAAAAGCTACAAAACGAGATGACCAATTACAAATATTTTGTTTCATGAACTAGATAGGTATTTTAGCACAATTAATTCAATGTATGTATTACTTCGTTCTCTTTTTTATGTTTTAGGCCTATGTTTCTAATATTCATGTCAGATATATGGAAATATAAAATAAGGTATATTTCCAAAATTTATAGAGAGTAAAACATTAAAAATGGATATTAATGCTTGTTCTTTAAATACAGTGACAGATACCTAAGAAATCACAGACATATAATGTACCTAAAGAAGAGAACAAAAAGGTAGTTTACTGTGGAAAAGAACCCGGGATGTGGTAGGAGCGAACGGACTTTCCTTAATGACCGTGAATCTTTCAACAGCTATTAGGATAATGCATACTTCACAGGAATCATAAACAAACGTTGTGCTAAAATGGTGTGATACAACAGCTCCCACAGAATGACATTTAACACCTGCCTCGAACAGGTGCACAGAGGTGATTGGTCTAATTTTTTTAGAAATATAAAAACAGCGTGTGTGTGTGTGGAAGGAAAAGGGGGTGTTATTCAACTCGTAATTACGACTGGCCACTCCACATGTAGCAGACATGAGAGTGGTGAAAATATGAAGTGAAGTATTGTGACATACGTATTTGGCTTCCGTATGGCACTATAATTTCTGATTATTATCGCCCGCCATTTTTGGTCAGACGTGCGGCTGGCAACGTGCTAGGAATTATCGGACAAAATTCCAGTATATCCTTTCTGCGGCTTCTATTGCAAGAAAGGTGAGAAGCACGAATTGTTGGGCAGTATCGCTTGGATACAGGGGTATTTTGTTCACAACGGTGGGTTGTTCTGCACCACTCTGGGCAAACAGTGCAGCTGCGGGTTTTCGGATGTTTACACCGGCTATAACGAAATGTGCAATTCAGTTGCAAAACTGTAGATGTGATAAATTGAGTCAATCTAAATCAGTGCTTTGTAAAGTAAGTTAAAGTGTTATTATAGTTGAAGTTGCAAATGTATGGATTACCAGTCTTTAAATATAGTAAACAATATTGAAACTCTGAAAAACAAGGTGGTGACCGTAGTTACAATTAATAATACACGGCATGGCGAGGTTTGCAAACTGTGCGACAGCTCAAGTAGCAAGATGTGGAACTGTCGTGCTGATGTTTGCAGGTTCGAATCTCGCTCTTCACTTATTTTATTTAAGAAATAAAACTTTTTTTTATCGAAGCAAAAAATAAAAATTCTGATTTGTTAATTAATATTGTGTTTTGTCAGTAAACATTCTCTATGTCAGCAGTGAAATGAGCCATATGGCTCAAGTGGTACTTATTCCCTAAGTCTTTAAGGGAGAAGTGGATTGTCCACTGGAGCACTGCACCTGACTGTACTGTACATCACGCAGAGTTCATTGCAAATACTTACAGTCGCTACCACAATTGACATAAATGTACATTTGTTTCACACAAAAGAAGGATGCATCAATTTACTAACAATAAAAAATATTTTGCTCATATTTAACTATTAAAAGGATTTTAAATGTTTTAATGAAAGTCCATTTTTAATTAGAAATTGAAGAACATTTTCATTCTCAACAAAAAAGTAATTTATAATTACATTTTGCAAAAAAAAAAATACCTTTCTGGAGGTAGTCAATCATTATAATTGAAGGGATTATTACAAATATCCATAAAATCAGTTTTTACTAGCTGTTCACAGAACACGAAAACATGCATAGCATCGTTATGCTATGCTTGTAAATTCTCATTATTTTATAACCTTTTCCTTTAACATCAAGAATTATATCGCTAGCGTGATTTTGTTTTAAGCATGTGATGTTTCGCTGCAGTGGGAGAAATTTGTTTGGCGAATCGGGTTTGTGCCAAAATTCTACGAAATATAAGACTAGTAAGTGTTATTACTAAAACTGTATAGCAATATAATATTTTTAAACTGTATTTTGAAACATTAAAAACAACAATAAATAATCAATAAAAAACGCGAGATGTGTTATAATACTCAAAACTATCATTAATAAATGTTGAATGAGACATAACTAGACATCTGTTTTGGTTCGGAGAACGCATCTAAGCCTGACAACCATCGCTGTTGTCATAATTGTCAGTATCGATGTATATTACATTGTCAGCTCCAATACGCGATTGCTGTTTTCCCAAGAGGGTCTCAGATTATGTACGGCTTTTGGGGTCTTCCAAATATTGGATGAGTATTTTCAAGTCTCGGATCTTACCCGCTTTGAGTCAGGGAGCTTAATCATAAGCAGGAGGAAGGTTCATTTCCGTTGGAATACAAAACTTCTTCGCAGTTATCTTATGATAAGTACAGAGTCCGTAATAGGAGTGTCTCAATATGACACAAGCATTATTACGAGAGACTTGCAAGTCACGAACAGCTTGTAGCTTGAAAGGCGGCTTAGGAGTTTTCATGAACATGATGTCACTGCTCTTCTTAATATCTTGAAGCCATGATAAGTTACTAGCACTAGCCGTAAGTATCTTCTAGTCTCACGTTCTTGGCATTTCAGCTGTTGTAGTATTCTTTTATGTGCTGAGATCAAAGAAAAGTCTTGATCATTAGGAAGGTAGAAGTGGCCGCGAACTGGGAACGGGTAAATCACTCTTTAAAATATTTGCAAAACGTGAACCAAACAATACAAGAAGTAAGTCATTGTTTATGTTGACCAGGACAACCTTCGCTTATCAAAACACGTTCTGCCTTACGATCATTGGGCGAAATGTTGTTGATGTGATGGAGAATCATAGACGTAACTTGGTTAGGTCCTTCCTACCTTCGTGTTTCCAATATCTGTGTATGGTTACGTTGTTATCCCCCAAATAATGTATTCCAGATACAACGTACCACAATTGACTTTAATAGTATATAACGTTAGAAGGTGTGTGGGGGATGGATATATTTTGCATTTAATAAAAGATAAGCACGTTATCAGGCCCTGCTGTGCTTGCAAACTATACCACTTTTGTCATTCGAGAACGCCTCGGCTTTTCTCAAGTGCACGATTTTTTGGATTTCCATATCATTCCTATCTCTGTCAGTTTCAGAAGCATCAAAATTTTTTTTCAAGGAATTGCAAATTGTGCATGTATCTTATCTAGGATATACTAAGTGAATTTGGAACGTATTAAAAATAGCACAATAGGTTTTGTAGGGAACATTAATGTGATACCAACTGAGAAACTTTGCATTCACATCCTTGATAGTTAGAACTTCTGGTAAATAACGGCGGTCCGGATTATCTCGCACAGAGTAGTGATACTTCCTGGCGGGATATGGTTTAACGTCATGTTCAATCATAGAAACAACTGGTGCGGGCGTTTTATTCGCCCCGTTGTCGTGTTTCCCGCGTTTGTCTTCGGGAGCAACCCCTTCCATTATCAAATTATTTGGCAGTCTAGTGAGTCTGTCTTTGAAATACTGTGATAAGTATTTCGTCATACCTTGACGTCCCTCCCGTGCATACGGAATTCGTATCTGTACGACGCTGTATGGTCCTCCTCCATTTCAAAATCCTGTGTCCGTGGATGATGCTGCGTGATTTCGTGCACCAAGAATTATACTCACAGATGAGCATCTTGATGATTTTTGGAAGCCGTTTCGCTGAGGTTATTCTGTAATTTGTTTTGAGCTTCCTCCCCAATTGCAACAAAACATTGTTGCCTGGAGCACTTGGCAACAGAAAATTACACACCAGGTATTTATCAAATATCTTTGTCGCTGATGCTATCTGATAATATGAAATATATTATTGCTGTAATAATAATGTGTCACAAGTTACCTAACAGGTAATATTAACAATAACGTAAAGAGTAATAGCGCCATTCTACAATGACCAGGAAGTGTAAGATCATATATGCGGAATGTGACAACATAAGGACGACATGAATTGCTGCCTGTGTGCTCGTGTTATAATGCGGGGCGACATAAAAAACCTTGGCCAATAACAGTGGACGCTATTGACATCACTCGACATCACCATAACCAAGTTATCTCTGCATAACAAACGTACATGGCTGCAAATAATACTTTAATGTGTTTTTTTACCACGTGCATTTTGAGGTTATAGACATGGTGAGAAACTACAGCTGTGGGAGTTATAACATTTATCTGATAATTGTATTCGCGTCCGCGTCATTGTCGAATGGGCCGTAAAGGAAATGAATAACTTACAAACCTGCAGTCTTCTCCCGTTGCACGCTGTGGGACTATATTACACACAAGGGTTGCATGTTCCTTACCAGCAACTTTCGCGTCCTTTATAACATTTAATTTTCCACATTTTTGACCTTTTACTTGGCCACTCCGCTACATTTCCATCCACAATAACACATACTCTCACGGCTTCGTCTATGATCTTAAAACTTCATTCCACAAGGCTACAAAATTCAATTTGTGGATATTTTTGTTGCCCTTTAAACATTTTCCATATGAATATTGCATATCACATATAAATAAATCTCTTATTCCACACTTTTTAATAAAAAATTTTNCTCTTATTCCACACTTATTAATAAAAAATTTTTTTTTCATCTGTCAGAAATATGTTGTGTCATTCTAGGATGATGTACTTTTCTGCATGTCGTAATTCATGTAAACTGTAAATAATAACTGCCGCTGTTTTCTCATCTTTTTTTGGCTCGTTTCGAAACGAGATTCAATTTGTTTTATCTGAGGTGACCAGCGAGTGAAGGTATATTCTGCAAGAAATGTTAGACCATGAAGCTGTACTCCTCATGAGTTCCGGACGGTAACAGCCGCTACACAAGGGCTAGTAACAGTGAACTAGAATGCAACAGATGGGGAAGAAAGTAGGAAATAAAAATACCAATGTTTCAGTGTTCGGCACTGTACATTCCACATGAATACTTTCATTTGTATGTCTACTTGTAATACCCTTCGTCTGCCGCTTTAACTGGCAATCGTGTAATGAATAAAAAATGTGTTAAAAATTCCTGACCATAAGTTACCTAAAATCCAAATTCAGATCATTTCTTATTTAAAACACCAAGTTTATAACCAAAGGAATAAGTCTTTGCTATTTAAACATTGATATTAATATATATTATATTTAAAGGAGGGAGTAATATAACTCATGTTATTAAATATATTTGCAAGTTTTATGTTCATATGTAAAATAACAAAGTATAAAAAAATTATAAAATTGATAAAGTTTATATTTTAAATAATTTATTTGTGTTGTTTTCTGTTGTATATTTTTGTAGCTGAATGATCTGCAAGTGAAATTTGAGGCAAAATCCAGAGAGAGTGAACAGAATTTTGAAAAGTTACGTTTATTAATAGTATCATAAATATAACCAAAATTATGATATTTAAGTTTATTTAAAGTTAACGTTATCGTTAATATATGAAGCGAAATATTGTAGTTATTGAGCATTATATGATGCGGAATACTTATTTATGATTTCCTTCGTATTTACAGTGATTAAGTATATGACATATTATTCAATCTGCACTATTAAAACTCTTCTAGACGAAACGAAACAATCATGTTTGACAAGTCAGAATTTCCAAACAGAAAAGTCACGCAAGATAATTCCACGGTAGCAGTAATGCATAAAAGGGTTTTGGGATTAAATTTCAAAGCAACATCTGAAATACGCAAATAGCTATCACCTTAAGCCAACAAAGGTTGTCTATACTTAAGCGTTTCCTTGGGTTGACGTCACCGAATTAGAAGACAGGCATATCAACTTTTTCTTGCTAGAGGAGAGGAAGTTCACCATGCATTAAATATTTGTGGGTAAAAAAAAAGGTTGTTTTTATAATCGTATGCAATTCTGATACTTAAAAGTACTATTTCGTCACGTAAAAAATATTCAGACGACATATTTTTATTCAAGCGATATGTCAAAACAATAATTATACTGCCTTGAAGACTCGTAAAAAATAAAAATTAAATAATTTGGACTATAAAAATAATTCTCGTTCAAGTAACACACTGTGTGAAACTTTAAAAAATAAGTCTAACCACGCTTAGGAATATGTTTGTAATTTTCAAATATTGTTCAAAATAAGGAAAGTTCAGAATATTTTTAATATGTAGCAGTCTATAACTTTTTGTAAAATAAATTTTGCTGAGGATATATTAAAAGTAATTAAAAATTACATCTATATCAATAACTCTTGATACGTTTTGTGCCTGTGTTTACGTTTATTTTATCTGTAAGTCTCAAAATCACAAACTTCGTAAATGTGACATGGAATGGTGCAAAAACTACGGAATGTAACATTTGTAATGCCAGAAACTTGTACCTGTAAGTTATTCCCACAAATATAAAATAATTATTATTTCGGTAAGTACCAGCCTAAAGCTTAAATATCAGAAAACCCTTGTAATGCAACAAATGTGTGAATAGTGTTTTATATAACCGTGGTTGATAATATTTTTTCCCCTTACTTTGGAAATGTCCGTTGGTCACCTAAGTTTCCAACAAAGTTCACTAACAAATGGTTATACGCGATTTTTAAAGAAAATTAAATACGGCTGCGTATGAACACGTCTCAGAGTCAGAAATTCACGGACATACGTCACTGAAAAGTTCCAAATCCCAGCCCGGTATATAAACTGCGAAACTCTTATCTTTATTTTGTGTCACTATTCATGTTCTACAACTTGTGGTTAGTAATTTTTTAGTGTTGCAGGAACCATTAAATGAGGGTTAAATTTGGTCCTGTGTGTAAGCCCCCAAACCAGCATTGCTTCGATTGAGATAAGCGGGGAGCATTGAAGAGGTATCATGTCAACCAAAAATACCCTCCCATGAACCCTGATATGTATCGACTCTGGATATAATCTTTAAAGTACTACTGTTGTTGATACTTAGCTCGAAGGAAAAACATCACTTTGAATGTTTACGAAAAAATCTAATATGAAAACCTTATTTTCGAATATAACAGAGATGACTGTTGATTCGTGAATATATGATTGTTAATAAGCATAAAAATAGGTTTTGAACCATGGCGATTACGTTCAGGAAAGTCGGTTACTATTCGTCAGGGATGTGATTTGATAAATATTGGTAGTTAGCGACTTTCTTAAAACACATAAACACCGTGGTGGGTGGCCCATTCTCCCACACCAGTACATTTCTTAAGGTGAAACTGTGTGTTTTGAGTTGAGAGAGAGCCTAGCAGCTGAAATGGTTGAGGACGTTATGTCGGTGAAGAAGGTGAAGAGTCCCAAGAAAATTTGCCAGAAATCTCCTAATCCATCACTGGTGATACTGTTGGCAATAGCATCAATCACCTTTCCCACATGCGCAAAAGTGCGACCCCCGCTTGTAATCGAACCTAGCTCGCCTTCATGGTAAGAGTTCGCTCTGGTAGCTGTGCAACTGTTGTCGAGAGACTGGTGTGAAGTGTTGAGGGTGTCCGGTCCTGTGTCGGTGCCAAACAATAATTATAAAAATGGTGCCTGATATCCATCGCCACATTTCATGGTTCTCTGAGGTGGTGATTATCGCAGTGTTCATAGGACAGTTTGTAAATATTTACGCATCGGGAAAATGGTTTGCATTTATTGTTGCCGTCATTTTAATAGAATAAACAATTNACAGTTTGTAAATATTTACGCATCGGGAAAATGGTTTGCATTTATTGTTGCCGTCATTTTAATAGAATAAACAATTACTTATTTCTGGTGAAGGAATGAGTTGCGATGTTGAGAAATTTTACTTGCGTAGGCATGGGCTCGTTTCCACCCTATGGCGCAAGGCATTATTAACAAACATGAGGATATGCCTGACGTAATCGCAAAGGTTCAAAACGGAGATTATACTTTTTTACAATTATGTAAATTCATGATGTGACCCTGACCTCTGCTACACCCTACAGAAAGATTTTCATATTAGATTTTTCGTAAAAATCAGAGTTATGTTTTTCCATCGCGCTTGGTTTCGATGGCAGATGTATTTAAACGGTAATTTTCTGAGTCGATTCATATAAAGGTCAATGGGAGAGTATTTTTTCATGTCATGCTCCCACGTCAATACGCCGGCTAATCACAATAGGCGACGCTGCGTGCTGTGTTGTGAATATTGCGTAAGTGAAACAGCTTATCGGAGAGATTTTTCCTGAATTTCTTCAGAGTATTTGTTATTTCATTCCAGCTAGGAGAGTTGCGTAAAAGGGAAAGGGCCTGCATACGATTATGAATACAATGTTGACGGTGAAATTCAAGCGATTTTTATTAATTTTTTCACACATCTTATCACCGGTTATGCTAAAAATTAACATGAAGAAAATAACAGCGACTAAATATTTCTTGAATACCCCAATTTAACTAGTCGATAGACCCAGATAGTTGATTCCCATGCAGAGAAAAAATATATATTTAGTCATCGGTGAACTTAAGGAAAGGGGCTGCATCAAGTGATGTTATTGTGTAGTATCCATTGTCTACAAACATCAGACAAATGCGAAGTTTGAATGCATGGAAAAGTAGGATTATGAATTTGTGTGCTCCTGTTTGTGCAATTATAATATACTGAACCTTATCCTACTGCGATACTGAAACATTATTTTCAGTGGTGTATAAAATCGAATGCATGGGTCTGTTTTAAAGAAAATTTTACGAAAAAGTGGGTTTTTGGAAATATAGTTCAATGTGAATTATTATTTCTTTCATGTCGGGCAGTTTAAATTGGCTGAGTTTTGTTTGTTAAACTAACGGATTGAGGAAGAAATGTTTATGAGGAATGAAATTGCGAAAATCTGGGAGTAACCCAGCCAGGAATCCAAAATGTCTCGTTGGGTAAGCGGGAAGAGGGCAAGGGAAAAATGGGCTGGTGTTTAGGCGGACCTCCTGTTAGATAATGTGTGTACAAAAGAAAGGATGCTATACGCGAACTCATAATTGGAAACGAGAGCTCTAGCCACTGCAGTCTCTCTTCTACGTGACACAGTGGAAGAGGTAATCGTTGCGAAATGGACCTGGGGTGCCGTTTTCGAGGGGGAGCCTAAACTGATGTGTCCAAATTTTCATAATTTCGCAGATTGAAGCAGGCCTTATGGCCTGAGTAAAATCTCCTGCAGCCCGATAATATTTTATTTCGAGTGTGAAATAAACCTCATGTTTGTAAACATGAATATTTTTAATATAATGTTTGTGAATCTATTGCTGATGTACTTGCATAATGCGATATTTTGCTTCTGGGTGGCATCACGAGGTGCTGATAGAGCTCAGTTATGCTAGCAAGCATCACAACTCTTTCTGGGCATGGTGAAGGAACACAAAGTGTATCGCAAAAATTAAAACCGATAATTGGTGATAAAGCTCTCACTTCTGACCTTTCTAAAAAATATCGTGGGAATGTCTAAGAGATACACTGGTATGCGTGAGATCACACATTACCAACGTGCTTAAGTATCTCTGCTGTTACATAATTAACTGGGGACTGTGTCACAATGGGTATTGAGCTGTGATATTATGATCTGTAGACAGTAAATTTAAAAAATTTATATATTTGTTGACAAGACATTTTTTTTGTCAATTTTCCTGTGTTGATTTCTTAATATAGATGATTCCTTTGAAGATTCAAAGGAATAATACAACTTAAAAAATTTAGGTTTTTCTCCCCTTTGGGCCTTGATTCAGAAATATAAATATGAAGCAGTATTCGGGCATGAAGTTTATTTTCGTAAGATTGTTACTTGGAATTTTTTCCCCTAATTTCTGTAAGGAGTGGCGGGTTTTCTGTTACCATAATTAGTATTCATGCGCGCGTGTGTATATATATATATTTATACATAAAATAAGAGCAAAAATGTCTGAGTTTTCCCGTCGTAACAAGGGTTAAATATTTTATTAATAAAAGGATGTTCACTTTCGAATTTTTAGATGTGAACAGGACGAATATTCTGTTAAATTTTCCCCCTTACACCAAACGGTTTAATGTATGGGAGATTATGGATTTTTAATGTTAATTTATAGGCCTTATTCGTTATATTTCAATCATGGTTCATTTGTTATTCATTATATGTCAAACATGTGTTATTATGTGTAATTTTTGGTTATTTACCAGTCATTTATTGTCATTATGGGTTCTTATAGTCAATTTATTATACCTACACTTTAGAGTTCACTACATTTCACCTGCGCCAGATAGGCCCACCTCCAACTGTACTTGAAACAAATCATTGTTTTACTGATGGTCAAAACAAAACACTGTCTAACATTACACTGAGCATTACACTGATTGTCACGCTGTATTATTATCGTTCCTTTATTGGCACACCAATAGATAATTGTTTCGATAAATTAGGCTCGTTTTCATAATGGCGGCGAAGGTTTGTGATCGTACGTGTCTTTAATGGCAATAAAAAACTGTAGAAATTGATGCCCAGAACATTCTGAATCGAGCTGTGTATATTTTTGAATTTATTAAATAAAACATCCCGAAGCGCTCACAACCTTCCTACGAAGGACACAGACACACGCCTCAGGTAATGTTGTTAAAGTTGGTAATTTACAATAAATTTTCACTGATAATTATGCTGTATGGAACAACTTTCATCTCGGTAAGAAGCCCTTCTTTCCAATCTGGGCACAGGGCACTTGCTGCCTTAGTATTAATGCACTGGTTGAAAACCCTTTTCTCAATCAAATTCGTGTTATGTGAGTAATTTAGCATACAACATTTTGTCAACAAAACGGGATATCTGAGCATAATTGGGTATCATTTATATGCAGTAAGTTAACATGCAAAGTTATATTAATGCAAGCGATATTTACAAGTGGAAACTTACAACATATATTCTGCTATTAGGAAACTCTTCATATGACAAATGCAGTTGGTATGCGGGTACGTTCCGGTCTACGGTTTATCTCCACTTGACTTCCTTTGACACCGAATTCGCCACCATTAACAATAATAAGCCCTAATAAATACAGCAGAGGAAACGAAGATGAAAGAATCAGTCTACATGTTATTTGAATAACTTCTATGTCCCGATGTGTGGTAGGAACATAAGAGATCAGTAAATTATCTGCTCATCGCTCGTCCTCTTGACAAGAAAGCTAAACCATCTCACCCTAACGGTTCCTGTAAAGTGAAGGAGAAGGAGCAGTTACTAGCTAAAATTACAGCGAGATGTCGCCACGGGTGGCTTGAAGTCGTTACACAAATCCTCTCAGCCCGCAAAGCTATGAAATGCAGATAAGTTCCTTAAGAGAGCGGGGAAAAAATGACGATTAAAAGGATAAAGTAACTTTGAATGTTATTAAAGGCAAATCCATTAAACAAATTACAATTTAACATACTAGCTTTTCCATTAGGAAGTATGATGCTGCAGTGAAGCATTCATAATGATCTAAGCAGCCAAACAATGAACACAGCGCACTACGAAGAGATCATGTGACAACCATGAAACTACGTAAACAGCGAGAGTACTGACTGGTATGCACATGACCACACATCCAGCAGTGACACTGCAAGCACAGGCCAGCTGTCATAGACACCGGCGTGTAGTCGACGCCGCATTAACACGAGAAACACCAGAATCTACCAAGCAAGTGTAGAGAGTGAAGAATAAATGTCCGCAGGGTGTCGGATCAATGTATAGCCCAACATGTCGATCATTCAGACTATATTGATCGATGCTGTTAGAAACAGTGTGTACTTAAAGGCACACACGGAGACTCGGCTATCGAAGAACGAGGACAACTACCAGATGAGAGGATCGATGGATTGTACACTAGGCGCGGAGGGATACCATGGTCGTCAGGTTCACGATACTGGCCAGTGTTAGTTATCCCGTGGTCCACGGACAATATCCTTATACCTAATGAGGCGAATCTGCTACCCAAGCGCTCATTATGTGTGCCACTATTAACTCTGACACAATGGCGCTCCGTTTTCAGTGTGCCAAGCCAGAGCAATGTGGAAAGCCCCAGACTGATGATGTGAGGTGTTTAGTGATGAATGCTACTTCGTTACAGGGACTGGGCATCACGCACGGGTGTGGACAGAACCTGGGGCACATAGAAGTCCAATTGTTGCAATCGAGCGGCTGTCTCCACATGTCAGGCGTTATGGCCTAGCTAGCCATAGCCTACAGTATCCGATCTACTCTATTCATATTACATGGAACATTAATGGTCGAGTGGTAAATGGTCCACATCATTCACCGTCATCTGCTCTGTTTTATAGCCGGATTTCCTGGTGCAATATTCTAGCAGGACAAAGCCACCTGCATGTGGCACAGTCACCCAGAACTGCTGTAATCATGTCTTAAAACTACCATGGCCTGTACGCTCCCCTGAAATGTTACCAGTCAAGCATGTGTGGGACCAGTTGAAACTCCAACTGCCGCCATGCCTCAGTATCTGGGATTTGTAACACACCGTACATATATCGTAGGTCCATCTGCACCAGGACAACAGACGACATCTGCTAGGACCTATACCATACCATGTTGCAGTATGTATCGCAGTGCGAGGAGGAGCAATGTATTATTGAAGATAACCCGACAGCGTACCACAGATCCATATCTCATTGACCTGCTGCAATGCTTTGTGATAGTGTGTATTATCAATATTAATCATTACTTCTCTAAAGTCTCAGATGCATCCGATGCATACTGTGAGCGTTAGTTGTTTGACCAGCAGTGTATTTCTGTTACCAAAATGTACGCTTAAATTCTGTGGAAAATATAGTTCTAAGAGAATACAAAATTCTGACGAACTGTTTTCCTAAAATATTTTCCATCGTCATAGTTTAGAATGCCATTAATTACGTTTTGTGTATTTTGCTTCATACATCTGGAGACATAGATTATCTTCTTTAGCATCTATTTATGTCTTTATCCTGCAAAAAGCTTAGTTTATTTCTGCAGTGTTGTTTAAACTGAGCGGTAAGAAGCCGCATACCAGGGCGGGAGTGATGTTGCGAGAATGCAGGCTACGTCCTAAATTCTCTCCAAGTAATAATAAGACCATACTTGGCACTACCTTTGACGTCACTACGAACATACTAGCACTAACTTAATAACACATATAGTTCACAGAGGGTCCATAGTCCCCATATTATATTTTCGTAATTGCGACTCTTCAAAAACAATAAAGAGCGCCCGTTATATGGATATTTCATATTATAAGAAATGTATTTATTAAGTATGATGATAAACTGTGTACATAATTAATGTCAGTTATAGTGCTTCCAATTATTTAATATTCAGAATGTATTTGTATGCGTCTATATCAGCGACTTGTAAAACACAGCACTATTCAAAATGTTATTTGATAGTTGTTTGTTTGGTATGTATTTACAGAGAGGCCCAACATTTCCAGAATTGTACGCTAAAAGAATAATAGTGGCCTTTTTCAATCGCATATTTTTAGTACGGCCATTAACTGTTATTATTACATGACAACTAATTGTTCTTTAAAGGTAGAGGCACTTACCCAAGAAATCGAAGATCTGAAAAACCAGCTTCACAATAAAAACCAGATGGTAAGGAAACAAGCCAATATTTATAAACATACTTTAGATATATATAGTTTAGACTTGTTTTTACGCAAATTTTCCTATCATTAGAATGCTAATCCATTTGTTGTGCATAAATACTTCATCGAATCAAAACATTAATAAAAATTACAAATTTATAAGTTTTATTGAAGTGTATTATGACCAGTATTTATAACTTCTTTTAATCAGGAATAAAAATTTTACAGTAGCTGTTAGAAGCTGATATACCTAGTGTCATTATTAGTATCATAATAATCTGGTTACTTGGGGAAAACGGTAGGTAAATGTAGGATGCTTACCTGTAATAACTTACGGAGTTATGTAAATTTAAATACAATTAAATTATTAAGAAGCATTCTTTGACGTAACTTATATATGTTGTTGAATTGTGGTGTTCTTCCTTGTTTTGGTTTAAAATGTTTTCTATCTCCCTGCTTTTATTACTGCGCATCTATTGTGAGAGCTCATTCACAGAATAAATGTGTTTATGTTCTGGTTGGTACTGTGGGTCTTCAGATAATATCAATATTTTATAATGGCTTCGGTTTAAATTATTGGCATGTGAGTTCATCAGGTGCCAGACATGAATAAAGCAGTGCTAAGAAATTCTACTTGTGTAAAATAAATGATTAGATATGCTCGAAGATACTTTTCTTAAAACCTAATGAACAAAAATGTACATGATGCAATAATGTTCATTTAATGTTAATCATTTTTTGGCCAGGAAATTAGTTGAGTTTATTTTAATGCACGTCACGAGGTATTGCCTGCCCAAGGAAATTGTGAAGAGAAATAAGTTGCTGAAAGACGACTTGGAAGGAAAATTATAGTTAGAATACTAATAAAAGCATCCGAAATTCGTGCATAAGTGCTTACACACAATTTATTATTACCGTACCAGTGTAATAGTTTAGTAATTAAGCGGGAACAGCAATTTTTTCACCTATACATTCATAGTATAGTTCCTACATTTGTTCAGGAAAAAGTCAAATGCGTAGGTAACTTCCCAACTTTGTATAAGAACAATGATAATTTGTTTTTTGCAACTTGATTAGTGATATTATTTCCGTACAGAATATAGGTTTAAAACTAATATTACAGTCTAGGAAGCTAACCAGAAAATAATGAAAGTAAAAGTATGTACTTCTGTTTAATACGATGGTTTTG
This sequence comes from Clitarchus hookeri, assembly GCA_002778355.1. Classification (NCBI taxonomy): domain Eukaryota; kingdom Metazoa; phylum Arthropoda; class Insecta; order Phasmatodea; family Phasmatidae; genus Clitarchus; species Clitarchus hookeri. The sequence continues at coordinate 47,116 of NQII01008139.1, forward strand.
CAGAATTCGAATTGCTATAGCCTGCGGAATAATTAGAAAATAAATCTTTTTAAGAGAAGTTAAACCAAAAGTTCATACAAATGCAAAATAGTGGTTAAATAAAACATGCAGAGTTAATATTTATATGGAATTAATAAGATCTTATGAACGACAGAAAAGTTATAAAAGTCAAGCAGTGCTTGTCATATCCGGCTGCAGATGTGTATGCAGGAGTCATTGCTGTGGCCGGGGGAACTTTGTATTGAATATTACAATCTCCAGTTTTTATGTTTTTTTGTCTCATCAACATGGCAGAATTATATAAATTTAAGTCTAATATATTTTTGTAACTCAAATTTAGAAGAATAACATTGAATATAACATTGATCTTCAGTATCAAAACACAAAATAATATAACATTTCCGTAACAAAGTCTTGAAAAGGGTTTAGCATATCTAATTCTCCCCCTCCTGGCACCTTTTTTCCCCAATCCTGTGCTACAGCTGTGGCAGAAATATACAGGAAGCATCTAATTAAGACTGACAAACTTCGGCAGCGGGTTAGTCACAAAAATGTAAGGATAATACATATACGCAACTAATGGTTTAAAGTGAATCTTAAGGGTGGTACACACATTTTATGTTGAACCTGAACACCAGATTATTAACAATATTAAATATAAATTAAAAAGGTGAATTGAGTCCCTAGCTAATTTAAAACGGAACAAAGATCTGTACACATCACAACCCATTTCTGTTGCTGAAATAAATTAATTGTTCGGAAATAATTACGGTTCCTATCTTCATTTCGAAAATCTTTCCATAAAGCTGTAGCATATTAGGGATTTCAAAATTGGGGTATCAACACATATGTCACAATTACCTTTACACATTATCCACACACTCAGTGATCCACCAGTATAAGTAATACACTCCTGTTTCAAGTCCAACTTCAATGATATGTACCGTCCTCAGGATTCACTTTATACCACGTGTCGTGTAAATCTTTTCACTTAATTTTTTTTAACTGACTTGCAGCCGAAGTTAGTTGGTCTAATTTAGATATATCCTGTATATGGGAAACTTTGTTTAAATATTAGTTTATTACTATTACAAATTTATGTGATCCTAGATTATAAAGTTAAAATTAAAAAATATAATTCTTCACTGTTTTTGTAATCTTGAAATAAGTAATTATCTCCTTGCACACTCGCTAAGTTTGCGCATGCTCCTGGATTTTGTTTTATTCGCTGTGTTTTGCAAGCGCATTAGTTTCCCAGTTTACGTACATCTGTTACTTTCATCTCAGTAAATTTCCTTGGACAATATAATATGTCACAATATCTAAATAAAAAAAGCATCTAAATGGTAAACACACTTTTGTATTAGTATATACACAATACAGGAAGGCATTACATAAAGTAGTCGTGCTATTACAAAGGAACGAGTAGGCCTCGACAGCCACTAGAGCGCACTCTATTGGGCTTACACAGGATTCTAAATCGCATAAGTCTTCCCTCTTGATCACCCAAAATAATTTCTGACATTTTAAATATTTTTATAATCGATTTGTTCATATTCATTATCTATATTTTCTCCATACTTAAAAAACTATCTTTCAACACCACGTTACTTACGTTTGCATTAAGTGAATTGAAATGACATTTAATGAAATCGAATATTCCACATACAATTAAATGAACTTTATTGCAACCTAAACTATTTAAATTAAAGCTTAGTCCCTAATGCTCTTAACTAGTATATGAGTACAGCCAGATTAAAGGAAAATTATTCCAAAATTACATGTGGCTAATAAATAAAAATTTTATGTTTCGAAACATGTACATTTAATCATTGGCTATATTGTATATATTTTACATATTATAAAAATTTATGTCCAAGTTTTCGTCTTTAAAACAGTTTTTAAAAATTTCGTTTCAAATATTTACCTGCTCTCTTACACCCGTCCAACACATCCAGATACTTCAAAATGTCCTCTTGAGACAATCCAATGTATCTGCAACAATGGGTGTGTCCTGTGTTGTGTCCTGTAAGGATAAGTGAATTGCTGTGTTGCAAGTGTGTGTTGTTCAAGTTCTGTAATTAAAAAAAAACAGGGGTTGGCACATCGAGTCCCAGTAAAATAGTTGTGCGAGATATGGGCGAAAGTCTTGCGGATTGTCTATATGAAGTTCACTATCAAAGTGGCAAAAATAACACTGTTTTTTAATGTCTTTTTCAAAGTAAACTGTGTGCATTGCACTTGAGAATCTTGAACATTTTACATCAACGTTCAAGTAATGGGCGCTTATAAACAGTCGATAATGTGTTCATTTGAATGTAATCTGCGTAACAAGATAACAAATTATTTCCCTTCTACAGGTTCAAGTAATACAACAAGAATATGAATCACCAGTCCATTAACACCTTATTTTGCTCTGTGTACCAGAATGCTCAGTTTCACAAAATACTAAATCAAGCAGCTTACTTAATATATTAGCATCATTCGAATAATAATATTTCTTTTTAATTTACTACACAAGGTTGATTTATTAATGGCGATTTGCTGAATACAGTAATTTCAAACTTAATAATGCATCAGTAACAAATGAATAAAGGTGTTCGTATCGCGAAAATCAACATGTTGGTAACAAATGTGAAGTTTTATAAGTACTTGAAAGCATTGAATAAAATGTTTATATATGTGTTTCATTTAAATACATGTAATTAGCCAGAACAAGACCCATTAATTAATTAATGTAGATTTTTGTTTAATATAATTATCTATCTCTTGACGCCACAAACAATACACCGTTTTCTGTCCCTGAGAAGGGAGCGGCTTCTTGTCTTTAAGAATCACTACTTGGCAGTAAGAGGTGCATGGTGGTTGTGTAACACATCTGTCTCATCACACCGGATCGCATCGCCTTACATGGAAATTGCTGCGGAATGAAGATTATTGTTGGTCCATTGGCATGATGCGGTGCCTTTTTACTGTAGGACTCTCTTTTTTGTGCAAAGTAGGATTCAGTATCCTTCTCATCCTAGTAACCATACGAAACAGAAGGTGTGTTTTCAGCTGCGCCATGCTACTAACGGTGTGTCCACAGAGAACACATGTAGCCACTGTGCAACTCTCTTCCACTCGCCANGAACTCTCCTCCACTCGCCACTTAAAATTGTTGTGCAGAATTCTACACATGTCGAGACGTCTTTCATGAATTGTTACAAACATTATATATCAATCAACATGTATCGGAAGACTTTAAAACTAATCTTTCCTTGAAACCACTACAACTGTTTCCTTTTGTTGTATATTTTATCAATCTATGACATATTGCGATATTAAGTTTTAAAATCATGTATATATTTCATGACTGGGCAAGACAATACTTTAAATAATAAATAACGAAAATTTGTCCAAACAAATGTTTTGTGGTTATTCATAACCTGATACTTGCAAATGTAAATAAGTTTGATATATATATTTAAGTAACTACAAATCCTCAATGTCTTAAATTTACATTTGTAAAGTATGGAGGAAGGTTACCTTGTTCTCTGACATTACTGGAGTGGTTAGTATGTAGTGAAAAGAACGCGTCTGCATATTAACATTGGTCTGTTTCACAAAAAAACAACATACGACTGGTAGAACATTAATAATCTTCATTACACTCATGAACAACTCATGGGAAAAGGATTTCAAAATTCCACTTATTATTCCTACTTTTGTTTCCAGATTTCTTCTGTAATTTGTGTAGGCATATATTTTGAGGCAAAAAATTATTTAATACGGAATTTTTATAATTATTTCCCTTTATTTCTAGCCCCAGATGTGCTGTTCTTTGTAAGGTGTTATAAATATGACTTTTGGAGCAGTAAAGCCACTTGAAATGTGTTCACCTCTTGGGAAAACCTAGAAACGTTGCCCTTCACACTTTTTCAATTCCTGTATTACTCACAATATATGAATGACTTTTGGAGTGCATCTGAAAATTAATATAGACATAAATATATTTCGTTTTATAAAAATGAAAGCACATATTTAGGATTGCAATTGATATTTTTTGTGTTCAAATTTCTATTATCTTCATTGTGCTTTTAAACATTTGCAGATTCACAATTTACAAGCTAAACATGATAGAGAAACCAAATAAATTGAACGGAGCTTCAAGAATATATGTTAAATATGACTTTGCGTGTTCTTCAAACTAAAACGAGGTTTCCGTTCACTTAAGGCGTATTTTCCATTACATTTTGTATACTGCGTAATATAATAATCGTTTATGTGACAGTCAGGAAGATTCTCTTTTACTTTTACATTTTGCACTTGATATACTCAAATAGAAAATAAACCATTGCAATAAATGCATTTTATAAAGAAACTTCGATACTGGCCTTGAAAATTTTTATGTTTATACTAGCATAAATCATTTTTCGGTTACAATATAAATTGAGTTCTTATGAGTTTAACAGTTTGTAGATGTAATTCGTAAGCACAATTGTTTAAACGCCATTTTTTTATAGTAAATTAAGACTTGGCGCTGTTCCATTGCCCCATATTTACTGTTTGGTTCGTACTCTAGTAGTTTAAAGGAAGGAGAAGGTTTATTTCATGTTACGTTCAGACCAAAATAAAGGTTAATAATTAATAATTTACTAAGGTTAATTAAACCGGAAATACAAAATTTTATGGTGGGCAGTATTTGCTGCATTTACTCCTGAGGATAAACAAACTTGCTAAACTATTTGATCAAGACCACTCTGCCGCTGTGAAGAATCATACTGCGTTAAAATTCCTCGGCGAACTCTATACCAAAGGCGATATTAATATTTGCAAAAATAGTTTTGGTCACTTCAAATAACTTTCAAACGTTTTCAACTAAACACATGGAGGTTTTAATATGTATATAATTAGTTTTATAATAACATTTTGCAAGTTATACCATAATAGTTAATTTGTTTTTCCTGTTCAACATTTGCAGGTTGGCGACCTACAAAGACAACTGGACAATAAGACTTCGGAAAACGAACTTAACATGCATAAGGTATGTTAAACATCTGGTCAACAGCACCCGAGAGGCGGAAAAACTCCCCTAAGTTAAAGTAAAGTATCATGCCTACCGAAAAATTAAAAGAATGTCTATTCTGAATTTCGTGGTTGTAAGATTCTTTAAGGCGGAAAAGTCCCCGACGTATCGGATAGCTGGAATTTTATGAGTTATCTGCAATACATGATTTTTATTAGGCTTACAGATCAACAGGATACTGCGTTCAGTTTCGAACAGTTTCTTAAGTCTCACTGTTACTTGGTTTCTGTAACATATGAGATCGCAGACAAGGAAAAATAACGACTTCCTGGCAGATATAAATAAATTATTTCAATATCGGTACAACGATGTAACAATACGCTAAACCATAAAGAAGTTATATGCTCTGCCGTGCCAAAAAGATCGTTAAACTAATTTAAAGTATACCTACGGAAAAAAATTTATATATCCAAGCTGAAAGGGACATATACAACTTAATTATTTCTCCTTATATATATGTCTCCATCCTATATTTCATTCAATGGGCGCAGTAATCTAGAGAGTTGGTACGTATAATATAAATGTTGTGATAAAATCTGCTTTAAACTGTAAAAAAAATTTCTATATTTACAGATAAATTGCATGTAAATATTGCAAATGCTTGTAAGAACACAAAGATATCTCTTATAAAACTACTCGTTTGAAAACAACAAGGGCTGTGTTTGTATTAGTCGACAAGACATATTTGTGCAATACTGACCCGTATCCACGAGCTTCAGTATAAAGGCGGACACTCAACAACGTAAAACCATATACAGGTGTTTGTGTGTAAACTATGGGTGATGTAAAGTGTAGTTACGTGCAAAAAGAAAAATTATTTTAAATTTAAAAAAGTAAAACACCCAAAATATTTCAATAAATCATTAGAAATCGACACTTTCAATTAATTCTTACCGCATTACTAGTTGACTGTTAATTTTTCCTATCTATACGGAACTTTTTAAATGAAATACAGTAAATTATTATATTTCCTTATGGAAATAAAGTTTATGCAGATCATAAAACGAAGTCGCAGAATAAATAATTAAGTACAACTTATTAATTAATGAGGAATATTATTGACTCAACTAACAATAATTACAGCGTGATGTGGTGTGTGGGGCTAGGGATCGAGGTAGGTGTGAAGGACAATCTGTTATGTGAGGACAAGGATATAAGATGCTCCGGGCTCGATCTCTGACCCTTGTGTAGACACTTACCACCAATCGCCGCTCGGTGACGCCGTTCAGGGAGGACCGACGCCGACTGACACCCCAGCCCTTAGCCGTCATGTCCATTACACTTCTCCTTCTCGACCACATTCTCCAATATCCTTTATTCCTTTTGGTTCTCCCTTGTATCCTGGGCGGGGTTACTGCAGATAGATGTTGATGTAATTGCCGCAAACCCACTGTTTCATCCAGACCCAGATATTCTACGTACGTCCGCAGATTCCTGCATTCTCGGTTGTTGCATTACAGTCGCCGTAGTTTGTGAAAATTGTATTAATAATAGTAGTTGGCCGCATTCCTGCCTTACCCGGCCTCGCTTCTTGTGTTGTAATCGTAACAAAATGTATTCATCTTAATAAAATAAATTCCTTATTTGAAATAAATAAATATGCATAATTGCGATAGAAACGGTAATGTTGCGGTTTATATGTTGTGCATACTTGCAGGTATATTTAATATATAAATAAACACTACATACATGAGTTAAGTGGGTCTTGTGGTAAATGTTGCGCAGTAGTTAGACTATGGGTGTGTGTACTAGTCACCGTGCTGGCTATGTTTAATTTGTTTTTCATAGATTATATTTAGATATGTTTTTTTTATCATTCGCTGTTATTTATTTATCACATTTATTTTCTACAAGAAAATCAACAAAATTATGTACAGTTCTCAATAATGTAAGATATAGGTAATAGAAGGATATCATTTGTAAAATTGCAAGTATATGTTTCACTGATTTTACAACAAAACTGGTTGTAATTTTACAAAAGAATTTCCTGGTAACTGGGTTTACATTTCTTTCTCTTATTAAACTACCATTTTTTTTATGGTAACGTTTGATAACAGTTATATTGATTTTATTATCCTATGTTCCGTTTGAGTATTCGTATCAGTGAAAGTTAAGGTGTGCAGTATCATATAATTTATACGGATCCGTCTACGTGCTTAACACTTTATTATACAGGTTTACAAAAGTTTATTTGTGTATACAATGGTTTTGTTTAAACATTTTTCATTTGTATATATAACGCAAATTATATATTTATATGTAAATATGAAAATCTCTTTTTCCACTAATATCGATAAAAATTTAGAAACTATTTTTACATCTATCAGAAACATGTTGTGTCATGCTAGGATGATGTATTTTTCTTGATGTCCTTATTCATGTAAAACTGAAGAACTCCCTTTGTTTTCTCATCTGCTTTTTGGCTCGTTTTGATACGAGATTACATTTGTTTTATCTGAGGTTACCAGCGAGTGAAAATATATTCTGCAAGAAGTGTAAGACAATGAGGCACAATTCCTCGTGAGTTCCGGACGGTAACAAGTGCTAAACAAGTGCTAGTAACAGAGAACTAGACTGCAACACATGGGTAGATGAATTATATGATATCATTACCAATGTATCGGTGTTCGGCACTGTACATTACACTTTAAAATATTCTTTTGTATGTCTACTTGTAATACCTTTCGTCTGCTGTTTGAACTGGTAATCGTGTACTGAACTAAATTTGTGTAACAAAATACCTGACCATACGTTACCTGAGACCCAAATTTAAAATCTTTGTTATTTAAAACAACAAATATTTTACCAAATGATTAAGTCTTAGCTATAAATACATTGAATTTAATATATATTTTATTTAAAGCATTTAGCAATAAATTTAATTTTATTAAATGTATTTGCAAGCTTTCTGTTTATCTGTAAAATAACAAAGTAATAAAATATATTGTTATTTAAAAGGATTATTTTCAAAATAATTTATTTGTGTGGTTTACTGTTGTATATTTTTGTAGTTGGATGATCTGCAAGTGAAATTTGAGGTAAAATTTAGAGAGGGTGAACAGAATTTGGAAAAGGTACTTTTATTGTTAGTTCCAAAAATATAACTAAAAATTTGTTATTAACGTATATTTTAAGTTAACATTATCTTTAATATATGCAGCGCAATCTTATGGTCATGGAGAATCACATAACATAGAATATTATTTATGATTTCCTTACGTTTTTACAATTATTAAGTATATGCCATATTATTCTATCTGCACTATTAAAACTCTGCTAGATAACACAAAACAATCATGTTTGTTAAGTCAGAAATTTTAAACTGAAAAATCACACATGATAATTCCACGGTTGCAGTAATGCATAAGAGAGAATTGTAAATAAATTTTATAGCAACAGCTGAAATACGCAATTAGCTATCATCTTTAGCCAACAAAGGTTACCTATACTATAGCGTTTCCTTGGGCTAACGTCACCGAATTAGAAGACAGACAAATAACGGTTTTCTTGCTCTAGGAGAGTAAGTTCACTGTGCATTACAAATTGCTAATCGCCAAAAACTTTTTTTTTTATTTTCGTACGCAATGATGTTACTTACAAGTTCTATATCGTCCAGAAAAAATGATTAAGACAAGATATAGTTTTATATAAATATATGTCAATACCACGACTTTAGTTCTTTTATGACTCGTAAAAACATAAAATATATATTTTTGCCATAGTGAAATAATTCTCATTTAAATAACTTACCTTGTGAAAATTTAAAATATCTGACTTATCACTCTTAGGAATATTTTTGCAATTTTCAAATATTGTTCAAAATAAGGGAAGTTTAGAACTTTTTTTTTATCTGTACCCGTCTATAACATTTTGTAGAATTAATTTTGCTAATAACATATTAACATTAAATAATAATTGCGTCTATATCAATCACTCTTGTTATGTTTAATGTCTATGTTTACGTTTGTTTTATCTGTAAGTCTCAAAATCACAAACTTCGTAATTGTAACATGGAATGGTACAAAAACTACGGAATGTAACATTTGTAATACCAGGAGCTTGTACCTGTAAGTTATGCCCACGAATATAAAATTATTATTATTTCGGTGAAAACTAGTCATAAGCCTAACTATCAGAAAACACTTGTGAAGCAACAAATATGTGAATTGTGTTTTATATAAACGTGGTTGGTAATATTATCCCCCTTCTTTTTGGAAATGGGTGTTGGCCACAAAACTTTCCACCAAACGTCATTATAAATTCGTTCTACGCAATCTTTAAAGACATCCTGTTAGTGAGCACGTCTGAAATTACAAAAACGACGTGTTGCCGGAACATACTCAGGTGAACCATTGGTGAGATATTCCATGTTGAACATTCAAAACAGAAGATATGTTGAATACCAGGTAGGCATAGTACAACACAGAGTAAGGTAATTGAAATGATGGTTTTTCAGGAGCATCGTTAGACGAGAAAAAAGGGACTTTCATATTAGTCTTATAAATTCCTCAAAAACACACTGCCGGAGTTTGTCCCATGTTTTAGAAACACGTTGTATATGCTGGTTTCAAAATGTGTAGTGTGTGGGTTGGTCGCTTGCTTCAGGTCTGTGGAGGAATGGATGGTCGTTAGTAGAAGTGTATTCCATTATTATTCATTAGTGAGAAATGTAATACATAAGTGATCCCTACTCTCTTTGGGAAGTAAAATAAATACTAAAATGTTTATTTGCTTAGGCAACCGTATTCCATATTTTGGTTTCAGAACTTTTTTTTTTAATTTGCTCATTTCCATTGCTCCATGGTGTGACGCTATAAATTATAAATTTCAACTTCATTTTTTTCAGTAAATTATATGTATATACAATGGAACACATCCACGTTTATAAAAATTCCAACCTCTTTCGAAAACTGTCTAAACTTGTTTATTATTCGAAGGAAAATTGTGTATTATTTATGGTTTTGGATCCCGAGCTCATATAGCTTCACCATGATTCTCCATAAAGAATAGCTTAAATTGTATTACTGTTGCGTATGAACACGTCTCAGAGTCAGAAATTCACGGACATACATCACTAAAAATATTACATAACCTGGTTCGGTAATCAAACTGTGAAACTCATATCACACTTTAGTGTCACTATTCATCATCTACAACTTGTCGTTAGTAATTGTTGAGTGTTGCAGGCACTATTTACTTAGTCTTAAATTTAGTCCTGCGTGTAAGCCCCCAAACTAGTATCGCTTCGATTGTGATTAGCGGGAGCATTGAAGAGAGATAATGTCAACCAAAAATAGCCTACCGTTAACCCTGATATGTATCGACTCGGGAAATAATCGTTAAATTACTACTGCTGTCAATACCAATCTCAATGGAAAAACAGCACTTTGAATATTTACGGAAAAATCTAATATGAAAACCTTATTGGTGAATATAACAGACATAAAGATCAGATATTGAATACATAATTTTAAATATCCATCAAATCGGTTTTATACCATTGCGATTACGGTCAGGCACATCTTTGTATTTGTTAATAATGCATTTCCCCCTAGGGTGAAATCGATCTCATGCTTACACAACTATAAGTTCTCAATGTCGCAACCCAGTCCTTCACCAGAGATAGAGTAACTATTTATTATATTTAAATGACGGCAGCAATAAATGCAAGCTCTATTCCTGATGCATAAATATTTACCAACATTTCTATGAACACTCACGATAATCACCAACCCAGAGAATTATGTGAATGTGGCGATGGGAATGAGGCAGCCATTATATAATGATAGTTTGACAACGAAACAGGACGGGACACACTTAATATTTTACACCATTCTCTCGACAACACTTGCACATGCCTCCCATCAAAGGCGAGGTTGGTTCAATTCCCGGCGGGGGTCGCACCTGTATTTTCGCTCATGTGGGAAACGTGATTGATGCCGTTGCCAACAGTAACACCCGCGATGGACTTGGCGTTGTCCGTCAGATTTTCTCGGGACACTTTATTATCTTCACCTACCTAAACGTCCTCACACATTTCAGCTGCTAAGTTCTATCTCTCAACTAAAAACACATGGTGTCCCCTGAAAACAATGTACTTGTGTGAGAGGGTGGGCCACCCACCAGGATGTACATGTGCTTTAAGATAATCGCTAAATTCCAATGTTTATCAAATCAGATCACTGACGAAGAGTAATAATATATTTATGATCTGATCTTGATCTCCATAATACTCGGCAGTAAAATTTTCAAACAAAATTTTTACTAAATATTTAAAGTTATGTTTTTCCATCGTGCTTGGTATCGATGGCAGTAGTATTGATACCCCCTATTGCTATGGCGTATAGTAGGTATAGAATCTGCTCTCGGCGTGAGGCGCCAGCACTTGATGCTAGCCCTCAGTGTTAGGGCGGAGGAATATGTCGACGCTGTTGTCCCTACTGCCAATCTACCAAAAAATTCACCTTCCTTGTGGGTTACCATAAGTCAGATTTATTAATGCTTAACAGGGTCACTTTAACATGTACACACGAGACAACCTTCCCCTTCCCTTTAGTTACGTAGGCTACGTATTGCTTGACACGGCGATTTGCGCCGGGTGAGGGGGGGGGCAAGATTCTTCACACTTCCTGTATGATTCTACTTATCTGGCTTGAGGCGCTGGTCTTCTCTCGGCTGGCTACCTGGGACCGCTCCGGCACTTGGTGGGCGTCTCGACGGTTGGACTCGAACTCCTCCTTTTGGCGCCACTCAGCACTGCTCGGTTGACGACGGCCGACTGCCGTTGGCATCTCGTCTCGGATCCACTCCACGCTCCACGATTCCCGGCGGCCGACTGCCGTTTTCTCAGCCTCTTCCCACCTGCTCCGCTCCGCTCTCTCGCTTGACGTCCTCTGACTGACTGATCCATTTCCTGCCTCTTCCTCGCGGTTTTGTAGCCTCGATCGCCATATTCAACTTGCACCATCTCTGCACGTGGCCGGGGTGCTTGCCGCATCCCCCTGAGTCGTAAAACACATGGCCGCTGCTCCTGTGGTCCGCAGTCGGCNATGGCCGCTGCTCCTGTGGTCCGCAGTCGGCCCGGTGTCGCCCCTTGATTCTGTCCTGGAGGTTTATTGTTGCGTTCTGCACGTTCGGGAACACTTGGGTGGTCTCTTGGTTCGGCGTATGTGTTCCTTCCGCTGTCCCCGGATATCGTCAGCACGTGAAGGAACATTTGGTAGCATGCCTTTGCAGCTGCGAGGCGCGGTGCGCCTTCCTGGCGTCATTCTTTCGGCATGTTCGCAAAACCCTTAGTTTTTTTTTGCGGTCGTCCGCCTGTGCGTTTCGCCAGAGCGTGTCTTCTGACGAATAAACTGTCTTTCGGGACGCGGGACGCCNTTGCGGTCGTCCGCCTGTGCGTTTCGCCAGAGCGTGTCTTCTGACGAATAAACTGTCTTTCGGGACGCGGGACGCCTCAAGTTCCCCACCGGCCGTTGCGTCAGTGGCGCGTTCTGGCATGGCTTCCGGGTTGTCAGTAGGTCGTGAGACCGCTGGGGGCGGTCTCCCCTCTCTCTCCTCTACTCTGTCGCGAGGCCCTCCTCGCCTCATGCTACTACCCTAGACTCCCCGTCTGACTCTGTAGGGCTATTAGGGGCAGTTATGGCTTCTGCATCACAAACCAGTTTGTGAGGGTTCACATCCTCTTACAATTCCNTGTAGGGCTATTAGGGGCAGTTATGGCTTCTGCATCACAAACCAGTTTGTGAGGGTTCACATCCTCTTACAATTCGTAAATAACATCGCAGGCCGTTAAACCCTGGGAGAAAAATCTCTACCTGCTCCTGATTCTCAGGGGTGGGGGGTTGTCTAATCACTTCATACAATTGTCATGAATGACAACTTACACACTNACCTGCTCCTGATTCTCAGGGGTGGGGGGTTGTCTAATCACTTCATACAATTGTCATGAATGACAACTTACACACTACCACTTATCAAACAGATTAGTCACAATTTTCTTACACACTACCACTTAATCAAACAAATTATCCACAATCTCCCTACATGCTAACATTACACGATAACTATTTACAACGTAATCACCATGTGTCTCATGGCACACACGCCAGCGCAGCCATCTTGTGCAGCTGCGGGAGCCTAGTCATTCATTGGCCGGAGCATCGGCCACTCCCGGCCCTCTCACCTCGTTGATTCAAAATTACTAATTCTTACTCGTTTTTCAAGCTATATTAACTAACCTACGGACTTTTTCAGTAGTAATACTTAACACAAATGTAAAAACGTCTAATTTAAACCATTAATACTTGCCCTAAGCGTCGTTACGCGAAATATATTCGTCAACTGCGGTGTTTTTCACACCCAAAATCTTAAACACTCGTTTTAGCAGTCCACTCATACAACAAAAGCGTATTATGAAATGCAGTCAACGTCATAAACCATGCCAATTACGAAATTAAATAACTCAAATATGGTTCTCTACACTATATTTAGCAAACAGCTTTTTCCCGTAACACTTTANTAAATAACTCAAATATGGTTCTCTACACTATATTTAGCAAACAGCTTTTTCCCGTAACACTTTAAATACTAGATAACTCCAGTAACTCGTATATGAAAATTACAATCACCAAAAGGAGTAAACTTTTTATATATTCATCCTCAGAACTTTCTNTCGTATATGAAAATTACAATCACCAAAAGGAGTAAACTTTTTATATATTCATCCTCAGAACTTTCTTCGTGTCACAAACCAACAACTTAAAGCATCTTAACCAAACTTTGGCAATTAAAAATTATTAATGTTATGCAACACAAAAAACCTGTAACTTTTTCAAAACTCTTGTATTTAACTTTAACATGCCCAAATTTATCGACCAGTCATCCACAACTTCTGGCTCTGGTGGTGAAGTAAACACACCCATTCTTATCTCCTCCGACCCCGCTATGCGTGACTTATAAGAAAGAAATCACTTACGAGGGCTGATGGCCTGCCTCTCTAATTCTAACACATATTTACACCCTGCTTTGCACATAACTTACCCATGGTAAACACTGGTAAACAATATACACACAATGGTAAACAAAAAGTAATACAAAATATTAAAGAGATATTATTATATGTTGCACTTATTTCTGTGTCTGATGGGGCTTCGCGCCCTGGTTTTTCTCAGCGGGCGACACATGGTACACACTCTCACTTGCGCCGCACAGAGTCTGTCCCCAGGATCTTCAGCTAGGCCTCTGGGCTGCACGGGGCCTATAGGCGCAGCGATCCCCGTAGAGATGGTGCCTCTCCCCCTCGCAGCACTGGCGCCATGGTTGGACCCTTATTGACTCGTCCGACGTGATCCTGTCAGCTAGGCCCCTCGGCTGTGCGGGGCCTATAGGGGCGGCGATCTTTGTCCTGTCTGCCCCAGGCGCTGCATCCGCGGCAACAGGTGGCGGCAGAGGAGATCTCACGCCTGTAGGCGGCTGGGCGCCGCCCATCGGTGCGGTGGGCGCGTTTCCCTTTGGTACCTCCTCTGCTCTCGGGTTCGATTCTCCATCGGTGTTCAACTGTAGCGGGCGTCTTTGATCTTCTTCACTTGCGTTTCTCCGGTCCCGGCAATTACACCATGGTTGAATTCTCTCTCTCTCCTCCCTACTCGTTCGTGCCTGGACGCCATCTTTTCTTCCGTCCGGCCTCTCTCCTCCGCCCCTCCCTCTCTCCGCGTTCGCTTCCGGCGCTCCCTTGTTCACTCGCCATATCTCCTCTTCCCGTTCTCCCTCGCTGGTTCCGGCCTCTTTTTCCCCTCGTTCGCGTAGTACCTGCTCCTCCTTCGTCCGCTCACCGCCGTCCTTTGCTCTCTCACACCTCCTTACCTCTCCCGGCCGTCCGTCAATGGTTCCTTGCTCCTGTGGCCTCGTCGCCAGGGCGTCACTCAGGTGTGGGGTTGCCCCCCACGCCCTGGCTGCCGACGCTGCGCAGTCTGTTGCCCGTCCATTGCCCCTTCACCCCTGTTCCTACTGCTCGTCCCGTGCGCAAGTGGAATACTGCTGGCTTCCTCTGGGCAGTCCCGTTTGGCTTTTCTGGGGTCCTGGGTGCGGGGCTCGGGTATATGGCATATCTGGTCCCTCGCTACCTTCCACATTTTTCCCATTTCATCTTCCGCCCAGTACACATTACCTTGGCGCCCAGCTATGATGTAAAGTCCCTCCCATTTCGACGCGAATCGTGGACAGTATTTTTCACTGGCTTGGCTCAGAGGATGATTCCGCAATAATACATGCTGGCCTTGGGGTAGGTGGTGTCCGTCGCAGGTTGGTTCCTGGTGTTTGCCTCGGATGTACCTCTGTTCGTTTCTCCGCGCCACACCCGTTCTTCGGATAGCCGCTTTCCTTATGGCTTCAGGTCCGGGCAGCTCTGTCGCCTCAGTCTCCCACTACCATTCTCCTGGGTGGCAGAGATTGTGCCCGAGTATAAGTTGGCTGGGCGAAGTGCCTAGGGCCTCATTGTGTCGGCGCCGCAGTGTGTACAGGATCTCGGGGATATGCATGTCCCATTCTGCATGGTTGTCGCCCATCAGGACGCACATGTTCTTTTTCAGCACCTGGTTCTGGCATTCAGTGGAATTGGTCGGGGGGTGGTATGCGGGCGTCGTCCAGCTTTCCGTCCCCCCTGCTTCGCACGCCTTCCCCCATTTTGTGCCGGGCATTTGGGAGCCGTTGTCGGTTAGGACGCACTTTGGGAACCCCCACCTGGGAAATACCTCCTGCTCCATTTTTCGGATAATCGTGCCTGCTTCCTGATTCGGCACAATGAATGCTTCTGCTCACCGGGAGAACTAGACTGTTACGACGAGCAGGTACCATTTTCCCCGGGGTGTCCTAGGTTAGGGGCCCATAATGTCCGCGGCGATGTGCGTCCACGGAGTCTTAGGACGGCTGGGCGTATACTGCGTCTTCGGCACCGGGTATGCCTTGTTTGCACAGCATATTTGGCACCTGGCGACGTACTCCCTGACTTCCCGCGCGACTCCGTGCCAGGTGTATTGGGTGGTCAGGGCCATTAATGATCCTTGAAACCAGGGTTGTGCTGCGTGGGGATGGTGGTGATGGTGCCCGCAGAGGCTGTGTCGTAACTGTTTGGGGACCCAGACCTTCCACTGATCTTCTCGTGGGTGGGTCCTTGCCCAGACTACGCTGTCTCTTATCTCATATCGGTCGGGGTGTCGGTCCATTAGCCCCGGTAGCGCGGAATCGGCCTGCTGTAGGGCTTGTAGCAGTTCCTTGTTCTCCCGGAACTTAATTAGCTGCAGCCCCATGTTCCCTGACCTTTTGTGGCTGCGGCAGGGAGGGGGGAAGCATATGGTCCCAGTCGTCCGCCGCTCTGTTCTGGTCTGATCCTTGTGGTTGACGGGACAAGGCGTCAGGTAGCTCGTTGGCAGACCCTGGGCAATGCTCTATTGTGAAAGAGAACTCCATCAGGAATAACGCCCACCGCCCCAATTTGGCCCTCTCGCTGCTCTTGGATCTTAGCCAAGTGAGGGCCTTGTTGTCGGTCCGGAGGACGAAGGGCATGTCCTCTAAATAGTAGCGGTACTTGCGGACCGCCCAGATCACCGCCAAGCACTCCTGCTTGTTACTGTGGTAACGCCGTTCGGCCTCCTTGAGCATAGTACTGGCATATACGAAGATTCGTTTTGGGTGCTGTGGCTGTTCCTGATACAGAACCGCCCCCATTCCGGTTCCGCTTGTGTCCGTCTGCAGGATTAGTGGTAACCCGGGCAAAGGGCGATAAAACATGCTTATGCTGCTATACCGTGCCTTAAGTTCTCGGAAGGCCCTTTCATGTTGGTCGTTCCACCTCCAGCGAGCTGTTTTCGGTAGAAGCTCGTTGAGGGGAGCCATAAGAGGGGCGACATCCTCGATGAAGTTGCAGAACCAATTACACAGTCCCAGGAACCACCTCAATTGTCTCTGGTTTTTTGTCGGTGCCCTGGCGTCTTTGATCTCCCACACCTTTTCGGCTTTTGTGTAATTCCCTTCAGGGGTGATTATGTGCCCTAGATACTCGACCTGAGTTTTGCCGAAGTGACACTTCTCCTGCTGGCATGTCAGACCGTGGAGCTCGAACAGTTCCAGCACCTTGCGCAGGTGTACCTGGTGCTCCTCCCATGTGCGGGAATACACGATGACATCATCCAGATACGCCAGGCAAAATTGGCCGCTGTAGCCAGTCATTACCATGGCTGACATCAACCGCTGGAAGGTAGCTGGTGCGTTCTTTAAGCCGAAGGGCATTACTCGGAACTGCAGTGTTTCGCCCTCTGGGGTGGTAAACACAGTATATTTACAGGACTCTGGGTGCATGGGGATTTGGCAGTATCCCTTGCGCATGTCCAGTGTGGAGAATATACGTGCGTCCCCTAGGTTGTGGAGCATATTTGCGATGTTTATCGCAGGTGGTGCTATCGGGTGTGTTACGTCATTCAGAGCTTGATAGTACACACAGATTCGAAGTTCCCCAAATTTCTTGGGTACGAGCACTACCCTGGCATTGTATGGGGAGTCAGTCGGCTCCACTATCCCCTGTACTTTCATTTCGGCCACCTGGTCAAGGATGATCTGTCGGTGGTGGGCTGACGGGTTACCTGGGCGGCAGTATATGGGGCGGGCATCCTTTACCCAGATTTTGTGTGGGATGACTGTGGTCTGTTTTAATCGGCTGGTGTTTCCGAATATCGCCACATGGGTGTTTATTATTCGTACTAACGCCCGCAGCTGTTCGGGTCTTGGCTCGTGGTTCACCTCCTTATCGGATATGGCTCTTGGTCCTTCCATTTTTATGGGAGCCTCCCAGTTTATGGCCATTCTGTCCCGCCTGCCCAGGTATTATCGCTTTTGCCCGCTGTCGATTATACAGCCTTGGCTCGACAGCCATGGTTGCCCGAGGATTACTTCTTTCGCTAAGTGGGTTCACAGAAGAACTCCAGGGCTACTGTTTCTACCCCTGTGTATACTGGCAAGGTGATTTTTCCCTCTATTGTCAGTCGCGATTCTATCTGGGCCATTTGGACGCGTCGGGCGTCCTTCTGCATCGCTTTCCTTTGTTCTGGCATCAGCAGCTGGCTTCTGATAAAGTTACCGGCTGCAGCGGTGTCTAAGATCGCCTTAACGGCATGTCCATTAATCCGGGCTTCTATCCGAGGGGCTTGCATGCCCGATTCCGGGTCGCCCACAGTGTATATTTGCCTCACCCTTTTATTTACGCCGGGGAACCAGGGTGTCTTGTGGTCCCGGCGAGAGCGTTACCCGCTTCTCGCCCCTGGAGAGTCGTCTTCCCTGTTCCTAGGAGGGCGTTTTGGGCGGCTCTTTCCTTTTCTGCAGCTACCCGGGCTTTTGTGGTGGGGCAATCGCGGTGAAGTTGCCTCCCGGGACAATACCAGCACTGGGGCAGGCCCTTATTTTCGCTTTTGTCGGGTCGGTTATTCTGTATTGCCCGCTCGGGGCCGCCGGCAGGAGGGTGCATGGGTAGGTGGGTCCCGACCCTTTACTGGCCGCATCTCCTGGTAATCGATCTCCGCCTTCCTCACCCTGTCAACGAGTTCCTCTACCCCCGTGGCCCGAGGGTGATGAAGAACACTCCTTAGGGCTGGTATCAATAGTCTTGTAATTATACAAACTCCCTCCGCTTCCGTTCCTTCTGGCGCGATGCGTGCGTACATTTGCGCCTTCCTTCTAATAAGGATTTGTACTTCCTCTTCGTTCTGTTGTTGCTGGGTGTAGAACTGGGGTTCGTAGCCCAGTTATCACCTCTTCTCCTGTGAACTTACTATTCAGTCGGGCAGCGAATTGTCCCCATGTCTCTATAAACTCCCCATACCTGTCCCACCAGCTCAGGGCGGCTTGTTTCAATTGTTGTCGTTCCTTCTGCACCCACCGCTTCCTGGGGACACCCCCTGTCAGGAACTAGTGTTCGCAATTCTGTATGAATCGTTCTGGATCTTCATGGGGTCTTCCTGCGAACTCCAGCAGGACCATTTCCTCCACTATTACTTGTCCACCCTCTGTCCGGGTGCCCCAGGTTTGGTCCGCGTTTCAAGGGACCTCCCGGTTTTTCAGTTTCTGGCATCCCCCGCACTGGTATACCCAGCCTCTCGTGCCCTTGGCCCCTTCGGCCCACCCTATACATAGATTGTGGAATACCTGTGTACAGGTAGCGCACCGAGTCAGACGCGTGTTGTGTCCCGGGCAATTCAGGAGGTCGCACTGTGTCTGTGGCTCCTGACAATCAAGGCACTGGTACCCTGTTCCTTGTGTCAGCCGGAAAACATCTGGCCACATTGATTGCATTGCCGCCGCGGGCAATTGCGGCACTGTACTATGTATATTCCCATATCTTGGCATCGCGGGGCTCTGCACTGCTGCCTCGTTTACCCCCTGCTTTCGATATGCGTTTGTTCGTTAATTGGGGATGACTTTGCCACATCTCGTCCCCTTCTTCCTGGTTCTTCGCCCTCCGCCTTTCTTCTAAACTCCGCGCATGTCTGCCGCCTGCCATCCTCGTATGGTTTATTACCTCATTCCCTTCTCGGTTATACTGTCGGTAAGGGCGCCACTAGGGATAATTTTATGAGCCCACGAATTCCTGAATGTGCCCGCTGCTAGGTAGGGGGTAGCTCTCTTTTCTCCCGGGTACTAAGACTGTTCTTGTCCCCGTCTATACAGACTTCATCATGACCCTTATGTTGGGCGCCAAAATTGATATCCCTCTATTGCTATGGCGTATAGTAGGTATTGAATCTGCACTCGACGTGAGGTGCCAGCACTTGACGCTAGCCCTCAGTGTTAGGGAGGAGGAGTATGTCGTCGCTGTTGTCCCTACGTCCAATCTACCAATAAATTCACCTTCCTTGTGGGTTACCATAAGTCAGTTTTATTAATACTTAACAGGGTCACTTTTACATGTACACACGAGACAACCTTTCCCTTCCCTTTAGTTATGTAGGCTACGTATTGCTTGACGCGGCAATTTGCGCCTGGTAAGGGTGGGGGGGGGCAAGATTCTTCACACTTCCTGTATGACTCTACTTATCTGGCTTGAGGCGCTGGTCTTCTCTCGGCTGGAGACCTGGGACCGCTCCGGCACTTGGTGGGCGTCTCGACGCCTGGACTCGAACTCCTCCTTTGGGCGCCACTCAGAACTGCTCGGTTGACGACGGCCGACTGCCGTTGGCGTCTGGTCTCGGATCCACTCCGCGCTCCACGATTCCCCGCGGCCGACTGCCGTTTTCTCAGCCTCTTCCTGCCTGCTCCGCTCTGCTCTCTCACTTGACGTCCTCCGACTGACTGATCTGTTTCCTGCCTCTTCCTCGCGGTTTTGTAGGCTCGATTGCCATATTCAACTTGCACCATCTCTGTACGTGGCCGGGGTGCTTTCCGCGTCCCCCTGAGTCGTAAAACATGTGGCCGCTGCTCCTGTGGTCCGCAATCGGCCCGGCGTCGCCCCTTGATTCTGTCCTTGAAGTTTATTGATCCGTTCTGCACCTGCCGGAACACTTGGGTGGCCTCTTGGTTCGGCGTACGTGTTCCTTCCGCTGTCCCCGGATATTGTCTGCACGTGCAGGAACATTTGCACATGCAGGAACATTTGGTAGCACACCTTTGCAGCTGCGAGGCGCGGTTGCGCCTACCTGTCGTCATTCTTCCGGCGGTCGTCTGCCTGCGAGTTTTTCCAGAGCGTGTCTTCTGACGAATATAAATATGGGGACGCAGTTTGCGTCAATATTTTACAGGTTTTTTTCAGAGTCGGTTCATATTAAGGACAATGTGATAATATTTTTGCAAGACGTGCTACCTCGTCGATACCTCTGCTAATCACAATCGAAGCGACACTGCGCGCTGTGTGTTTTGAGTGCTGCGTAAAAAAACAGGTTATCGGAGTGATTTTACCTGAATTTCTTCAGACTATATGGTATTTCGTTCCAGCTTGAAGAGTTGCGTAAAAGGGAAGAGCCTACATATGATAATGAAGACAATGTTGAAGGTGAATCTGTAGCGATATTTTTTATTTCTTTACATATCTCGTCACCGGCTATGCTAAAACAGTGACATGAAAACAAGAACACTGACTACATATTTCTTGAATATCACAATGTACTTGTCGATAGACTCAGATATTTGATTCCCTTGCACAGTAAAGATATATATTTAATCATCGGTGAACTTAAGGAAGGGTGTTACATCGTCTGAATCTATTCTGTACTATACATCATCTGCAAACATCAGAGAAATGCAAAGATTGAACGCATGGAAACAGAAGGTGAATAGATTTATGTGATCTTAGTTGTGCAATTATAATTTATTGAACCTTATCCTGCTGCTATACTCAAATAATTTATTTCAGTGGTGTAAAAAATCGAATTCAAGGGTCTGTAAGAAAAAAAAATTGAACGAGACAGGGGCCTTGGGGAATATAGTTCAATGTAAATTGTTATGTCTTTGTCGGGTAGTTTAATTCGTCTAAGTTTTGGTTGACAAACTAACAAACTACGGACATAATGTTTATGAGTAATGAAATGGAGAAAAACTGGGAGCGACACTGCCAGGAATCGACCTTGTCTCGCTGTGTTTGGGGTGGAAGAGGACAAGTTAAGAATGGGCTGGTGTTAATGTAAACCTCCTGTTCGAAAATGTGTGTACAAAGGAAATTATGCTGTATGCGTACTCGTGATTGGAAACGAGAGCTCCAAACACTGCAGTCCCATTCTTATGTGACACAAGTGGAAGAGCTTTTCGATGGGTAGGCTGAACTGATGTGTCCAAATCTTCATAATTATGCATATTGAAGTTGGCTTTCTGACCAGAGTAGTCTCTCTTACAGCCAGAATTTTTTTTTTTGTTTTTCAAGGATAACAATCCTTATGTTCGTGAACATGAGTATTTTATATATAATTTTGTGAATCTATTTCTTATAAACGTGCATTACAATAGATTTTGCTCCTTTTTTATGGCATCACGAAGTGTTGTTAGAGCATAAGTATGCTAGCAAGCATTATAACTCTTTCTGTGCATGACGAAGGAGCGTAAAAATGTCAAAAAAGTGAACACCGATTATGGGTGATTTAGCTCTCGCTTCTGACGTTTCGAAAACGTATCGTCAGTATGTCTAAGAGAAACACTGGCATGCGTGGGATGAGACATTACCAACGTGAGTGTGTGTCTCTGCTGTTACGCAATAAACTAGCGACTATTTTAGAATCGGTATTAAGCTCTGATATTATGACGTGTACTCTGTAAATTAAAAAAAAAAGGAAAAAACATATTATAATTTTTTTAATTGTCAGGTTTTGGGTTTGTGAACATAGATGATTGATCTGAAGGTTAAATATTAATACAACTTTAAAACTTAAATTACTAAGGTTTTTTACACCTCGGTATTGGATTCGGATATATAAATATGTAGCAATGTAAGGAATACGAAGTGTATTATCATAAGTTTGTTACCTGGCAATTTTTTTCCCTATTTCGGTAATGAGTGGCCTGTTTTCTGCTACCTTAATTTATTTTCCTGCGCATGTGTATAAATGTAATAATAAATAAAATATGTTCAATAATGTCTTAGTTTTTCCCGTCGCAACAAGGGTTGAATATTTTATTCATGAAAGGATGTTTACACTAGTATTTGCAGATGTGAGCGAGTCGAATATTGTGTTATATTTGCCCCCTTACACCAATCGCTTAAACATATGGGTACTTATGGGTTTTTGAGAATAATTTATGGGCCATTATGGTCATGTGTCATTCATGGGTTATTTGTGTATCATTTATAAGTCATTATGTGTCAAATATGTGTCTTTATGGGTCATTTATTGGTTATTTATGAGTGATTACTGGTCATTAATCATACTAAGTTCTTATAGTGCACTGCGTTTCACCTGTGCCAGATAGGCCCACTTCCAACTGTACTTGAAACAAATAATTCTTTTACTGATGGTCAAAACAAACCATTGTCTATCATTACACTGAGCAATACACTGATTGACACGCTGTCATATTATCGTTCCTTTATTGGCACACAAATAGATAAAAGTTAGGGTAATTATTATCGTTTTCTTAATGGCGGCAAATGTTTGTGTTCGTGCGTGTCTTTACTGGCAATAACTAATTGCAGAAATTGATGCTGAGAACACTCTGACTTGAACTGAGTAAATTTTTGAATATATTAAATAAAACATCCCGAAACACTGCAACCTTCATACGAAGGACTCAGACACACGTCTACTAACAGTATAACTCCTTAGTTAATGTGCTTAAAAATTTATGTACAATAAATGTATACGGATATAATTATGTTGTACAGACAAACTCGCATCTCGGTATCGAGCCCTTCTTTCCAATCTGGGTACAGGGCGCTTGCTACCTTAATACCAATGCACTGGTTGAAAACACTTTTATCACTCAAATTTGTGTTCTTTTAGTACTTTAGCAAACAAAGTTATGACAATAAAATGGGATACCTGAAAATATATGTGGTTATAATTTATTTGCAGGAAGTTTACATGCACAGTAATATTTAAGCATGCGAAATTTACATGTGGAAACTTACGACATATATTCTGCTGTTAGGAAACTCTTCGTGTGGCGAATGCAGTCGGTATTCAAGTGCTCGAAGATTCGTTTCTGACAACTTAATGTATAAAAACGTACAGGTTGCAAAAATGTACGTGCAATATAAATAATTTCTCGCCCGGCTCTACAGAAGATAGACGAGTTAATTTTAATGCACGTCATGAGGTTTTCCCTACCCAAGGAAATTATGAAGGCAGTAAGGTGCTGTGCTTTGCCAAAAAGAAAACCCTGAAGGAAATTTGTTGTCTAAATACCAAGACATGCAACAAAAATTCGTGCACAAGTACTTACGAACACACTGTTAAAATTATTCGAAAATTTACAATACCAGTGTATCTGTTTATTGGGAAAGCGGGAACAGTAATTTGTTAACCTATACATTCATTCCAGAGTTCCTACATTTGCTCAGGAAATAGTAAAATGAGTCGGTAATATCCAAACTTTGTATAATATCTAAACTTCCTTTATTTGCAGCTTGATGTGTGGTTTTATTTCCGTAAAATGTATTGGTTGAAAACTTCCATTAGAGTTAGGAAGTTTAACAGAAAAATTTTATCGTGAAAGTTATGTACTACTGTGTATTACTATAGTTTTGCAGAATTGGAGTTCGAATAGCCTGCGCGAAAATGAGAAAATAAATGTTTTTAAGAGAAGTTAAACAAAAAATTCACACAAATGCAAAAAAAAATCATTAAATAAGAGATACAGTTTTAATATTTATTCAGAATTCATTAGAGTCTCTGAATGACAGTAAAGTTATAAATGTCAAGCAGTGCTTGTCATTAAGGGCGACAGCTTTGTTTGCAAGATTCATTGCTTTGGCCGGGAGAACTTTGTGGTGAATTTTAAAAATGTGCAGTTTTTTTTTACTAATCATTATTTTTAAGTTATATGAACTTACCTCTACTATATTCATTCAAACATAATTGAAGGGGAATAACGTTTTCAATATAACTTTGCTGTTCAGTATCACAATTCGTAACTTATATAAATTATCTGAAGCAAAGATTAGCCTAGTAAAAGGGGAGTGGGAAGTTGGCATTTCCCATTCCCCCTCCCCAATTCATTTATGAACTCTGTACGTACGGCTATGGCAGAAATGAACAGGAAGCATCTACTTAACCCTGACAAACTTCGGCATATTGTGATTCACAAAAATTTAAGGAGAAAACATATACATAACTAAAGGTCTAAAGTGAATCTTAATGGCGGTTTACATCTTTTAAGTTGAAACTGGAACATCAGTTTATTACAAATATTAAATAAACATTTAAGATGGCAAATTAAGTGTTTGGAAAAATTATTATGGAAAAAATCTGTACACACCACAACACATTTCTGTCGCTGACATAAAATTATATCGCGGAAATATTAATGCTTACTATCTTCGTTTCGACAATATCTCCTCTAAGCTGCAGCATACTAGGGTTTACAAAGATAAAGTATCAACCAACATGTCACAATTACCTTTACACATTATACACACACTCAGTGTTCCACCAGTATAAGTAATACACTCGTGTTTTAAGTCTAACTTCAAAGATAAGTACCATCCTTAGGATTCACTTAAGACCACGTGTCGTGTATATGTTTTCACCTTATTTTTTGTTGACTGACATGCAGCCGATGTTTGTTGGTCTAATTCAGATACATTCTTTACATGGAATGCTTTGATAAAATTTTAGTTTTTTGCTATTACAAATTTTAGTCACCCTAAATTATAAAGTTCAAATAAAAAAGTAAAATTCTTCACTGTCTTTGTATTATTGCAAGCACTGCTTTTCTCCTTGTAGGCTCGCTTAAAATTTCTCATGCTCCTGGATTTTGTAAAATTCGCTGTGTTTTGCAGGCACATTAGTTGCGCGGTTTACGTCCACCTGTTACTTTCATCTCAGTAAATTGCCTTGTACAATACGGCACGTCACAATATCTACATAAAATAAGCATTTAAATGGTAAACACACTATTGTATTGTGATATAATACAGGAAGGTATTACATAAAGAAGTCGTGCTATTACGGAGGAACGACAAGGACTTCACAGCCACTAGCGCGCACTCTATGATGCTTACACAGAATTACAAATCACATAAGTCTTCTTTTTTTCATAATACCTAAACATATTTCTGTATTTTATATACTTTTAATAATCGATATGTTGATATTCGTTATTTTTATTTTTCTCCATACTTTAAGCTATCTTACAAAACTATGTTACTTTTGTTTGCATTAAGTGATTTGAAAATAGCCTTTAAAGATATCGTATATTCCACATACAATGAAATAGACTTAACTTGCAAACTGAACAATGTAAATTAATTGTATGTCCCTTAAGCTCTTAACTAGTATCTCCAGTACAAGAGAAAAGGAAAATTATTCCAAAATTAAAATGCCTAATTAATTAAATGTTTATTTTTCCAAACTTGCACATTTAAACATTGACTATAGTTGTTATATTTAATATATTATAAACATTATGTAAGTGTTTTCGTCTTTAGAATAGTGTTTACAAATTTTGTATCAAATATTTACCTGCTCTCTCACACCCGTCTAACAAATCAAGATTTTTCAAAATTTCCTCCTGAACCAAGCCAAAGTACCTTCAGCTACATGTGTCCTGTGTGGATAAGTGACGTGGTGTGAGGCAAGTGTGTGTTGGTCAAGTTCTAAAGTCAAACAATAGGCGTTGACACATCGAGTCCCAGCAACATATTTTTGCGAGATATATTGGCGAAAAATTTGCGGGCTGTCTATAACTAGTCCACGATTAATTCAACAATCGAGAACACTGCTTTTTAACGTCTAATTCAACGTATTTTGTGTACATTGCTCTTGAGAAATAGGAACATTATACATCTTGGTTCCTGGAATCGGCGCTTATAAACAGGTGATTCTTCTGTTCATTTGAATCCAGTCTTCGTAACGAGATAACAATGTAAATATATTCTATTGGTAATAGTAAGTCAACAAGAATATGAATCACCAGTCCATCTACACCCTATTTGGCTCTCTCTCTCTCTACCAGCATGCTCAGTTCCACGATATACTGAAGCAAGCAGCCGACTTTATATATTAGCATTATTTGAATAATATATTTTTTTTAAATACTAAATGGGTTTACTTTAAATGGCGAATTTCTGAGTACAGTAAATTCATACATAGTAATACATCAGTAACAAGAGACTAAAGGTGTTCGTTCGTATCGCAAAAATCAAAATGTTGGTCACAAATATGGCGTTATAAGAGTACTTGAAGACATTGCATAAAATGGCTTAATATCTCATTTTAATGCATGTTATTAGTCAGAACCAGATTCCTGAATTAATTAATGTAGATTTTTGTATAACATAATTTCATAACACTTAACACCACAAACAGTTCAGTGTTTTCTGTCCCTGTGAAGGGAGGGGCTTCTTGTCTTAAAGAATCGCTACTTGGCAGTAAGAGGCGCAAGGTGGTTGTGTAACATATCCGTCTCATTACACCCGACCACAACGTCTTACGTGGAAATTGCTGCGGAATAAACATTACTGTTGGTCCATTGGCATGATGCGGCGCCTTTTTACTGTAGTCATCTTTGTTGTGCAAAGCAAGATTCAGTTTCCTTCTCATACCAGTAAACATACGAAACAGCAGGTGTGTTTTCAGCTGGGCCATGCTACTAACGGTGTGTCCACAGAGAACACATGTAGCCACTGTGCAACTCTCTTCCACGCGCCACTTTAAATTGTGTGCAGAATTCTACACATGTCGAGACGTCTGTCATGAACTTACAATCTTACAGTCATTATAAATACATTAAAATATATCAGAATAGATAAAAATTAACAAATTGGTGAAACCACTACAACTTTTTCCGTTTGTTGTATATTTTATCAATCTTTCATTTATTGTCAAATAACATTTAAAAGATCTTATATAATTTTCACCAATGTGCAAGCCAATAATAATAATAATAAATCTCTGAAATATGTACAAATGAATGTGTTGTAGTTTTTCATAACCGGTTTTTCATAACCAGTATTTACAAATATTCAATGTCAGAAATTTAAATTTGTAAAGTGTGGAGGAAGGTAAACTTGTTCTCTGATATTACTGGAGTTGTTAATTTGTCATGAGAAGCAAGCGGCTGCATATTAACAATCGTCTCTTTCACAAAAAAAAACATACGATCGGTCCAACAATAATAAACTACATAACACTCATGAACAGATTTAATCATGGCAAAGGATTTTAAAATTCCACTTTTTATTCCTAATTTTGTCTTCAGAATTATTCTGACATTTTGGTGTAGGAACATATTTTGAGGCAAAAAGATATTTATTACGTAGTTTTAAAATTATTTTCCTTTTCCTAAAACCGTAGATGTGCTTGTCATTTTAAAGTGAGGTACATAAAACTTTTGGAGCACAAAATCCACTGGAAATGCGTTCACCTCATGGGAAAACATAACAGCGTTGCACTTCACACTTTTTCAGTACGCATATAACTCACGATATATTAATTACCTTTTGGAGTGCATCTGAAAATTAATGAAGACGTAAATATATTTAGTTTTGTAAAACTGATAGAGCATAGTTATATTGCAATAAAAATGTTTTGTGTTTGAATTTCAATTATAATATTTTCATTGTGCTTTTAAACATTTGCAGATTCACGACCTACAAGATAAACATGAAAGAGATACCAACGAATTTGACAAAAGCTTCAAGAATATATGTTAACTAATCTTTGCGTGTTCCTCAAACTATAACGTGCTTACTGTTTACTTATGACGTAATTTCCATTATATTACATATACTGCGTAATATAATAATGAATATGTGAATGTTAAAAAGTTTCTCTTTTAGTTTTTCATTTTAGTTTTTACATACTAAAATAGAAAAGAAAGCAATGCAATAAGTGTATTTTATAAAGCAACGTCGATAGTGGGACTTGGAAATAATAACGTTTTTACTAGGTTAACAAATTTTCCATAAATATTATATATGGAATTTTTATGAGTTTGACAGTTTGTAAATTTAATTCGTAAGCACAATAGTTTTAAACGCCATGTGTTTATAGTAAAATAAGGCTTGGCACTGTTCCATTCCCTCATATTTAGTGTATGGTTCGTACTCTAGTAGTTTCAAGGATTATTTCTTGTTACTTTCAAACCAGGTGAAGGTATGTTATTGTTAATAATGTTAGGTTAATTCAACCGGAAATATATCATGCTATTGTGTGCAATATTTGTTGCATTTACTCTCGAGGATAAACAGACTGGCTAAACTATTGGATCAAGACAACTGTGCAGCTGTGAAGAATTAAATGACGTTAAAATTCCCTCCGCAATATTTGTACCAAAAGAGATTCTAATATGAACAAACATAATTTTGGCCACTTTAAATAGCATTCAACAGGTTCCAACGATGCACATGAAAGTTTTAATATGCATATAATTCCCTCTAATCAATATCAATATGCAAGTTATAAAATAATAGTAAAGTTGTACTTCCTGTTTAACATTTGCAGGTTGGCAACCTACAAAGTCTACTGGACAATAAGACTTCGGAAAATGAGCGTAACGTGGATAAGGTATGTTAAACATATGGTAAACAGCACCCGAGAGGCGGCAAAACGTTTTAAGATAAATTTAAGTATCATGTCTCCCGAACAGTTAAGAGAATGCCGGTCCTGAAAATAGTGACTAACATAATTTAAGGCGGAAATGTATCCGACATCTCGGATAAAGGGAATTTTCTCAGCTATCTGAATTACAAGGTTTTTAATATGCTTACTGATCAACAGGATATTGCGCACAGTCTCGTACATTTTCTACAGTCGCTATTACTTGGTTTCCGTTACATATGGGACTGCAGGCAAAGAAAAATTACGTCTTCCTAGCAGTTATAAATTAAGATACTCAATATCACTAATATAGGTATAATAATACGATAAACCTTAAAGAAGAAATATACTGTACCGTCCCGAAATAACACTTAAACAAATTTAAAGTAAACTTACAATGAAAAATGGGTAAATCTGAAATGGCGGGGACTTATCCCCCTTAATTGGTATTCTTAAAATGTTTATAAGCTACATTTTTTTTCAACCACCGCAGTGGTCTAGAGAGGTAGTATATAAAATACAAATTTTGTGATATAATCCGCTATAAACTGTAAATAGTTTTTGTAATTTTTACAAATGCTTGTAACAATACAAGGATTTATCTTGTAAAACTGCTCGTTTGTAAAACTACAGACTGGGTTTGTAATAGACGTCAAGAATTGTTTGTAGAATATTGACCGTATTCACGAGCTTCAGCATTACGGCAGACACTCAACAATGCAAAACCGTATACAGGTGTTTGTGTAAAAGATTTGTGTGATGTAAAGCAAAATTGTGTGCATAAATAAATATATATTGAATTTAAATAATGTAAAACGCCCAAAATGACTCATATAGTGATAATAAAACGACAATTTCAATCAATCTTGACCGTATTACTTTGACAAGCACCAAAACTGTCGCTTGGTAGAAAGTGTTTATACTGGTGTCTAAAGGGCCAATTTACTACTTAAGTAAACACAGGGCGATTGGAGTTCAAAAACAATCTAGTTTTATTATTCCTTTAACAGGTTCATCGACATACAAGTTCCCTAGACAACTCCCTCCCGTTTATGTACGTGGATTACTTATAGTTCGCGTCGTGGGGGGGGGGGGATAATCTTCGTCGTACTTGCTGGGTGATTCCAGATATTCGTAGCACTCGCGGAACACTACTCAGGGACCTTCACATACGCTGGATGACTGTACTTATCTGTTCGGCTGTGCTGGTAGGTGATTCTGCAGTTGAGGTCCGGTGACCTGGAACTGCCGGCCTCTGCGTCTGGTGTCGGCTGTTCTCCTGGACTCGCTGCGCCTCTCCGGATTCTCGTCGGCGGCCTGCCGATGCGGACTCGCTCCGCGCTCCTCGACGCCCGTCCGCTGACTTCGTCTCCTGCTCCCGACGGACTGACTGACCGCGTTTCTTCGGGCTCCTCCGGTTTTGTAGGTCCTCATCGCCATATTGAACTGCCCCCGCCACTGCCGGTAGCCGCGGACCGCCGTGTTCCCCTGGGTAATCACCCGCGGGCGTGTACTCCAGCTCTCCTCGCTTCTTTTGGTCCCGCGTCTGCTGTTTTGTTTGAGTCGCCAAGTTTCTGCACTCAGTTCCGTCCGTGCGGAAATAATTGAAGGCGTCCTAGTCCTCCGGCTTGGCTGCTATTATTTCCGCCCGCTATTCCAAAAGCTCTCAGGGTCTCATATTGTGGTCAACAGCCTGGGACAAATCGTAGTCTCGCCATTCCTGCCTGCTCGCGGAATCTGGCGTCTGTC